>CAJDSM010002999.1:0-30892 GCA_903981925.1 Ostrea lurida
GGGGTGTCATGAGCTTATGCCTTGCTTACAAGTGCCATGGCATAATCAAACTGTTAAGATGTAAACATTTTGTAGTGATTGCTCCTTCACCAGAAGAAATATTAAAGAACCCCTGTCGTTACAGCCCTAAGCACTAAGCATAGGTCTAAATCTAATTTTGCATATATACATGTATTCTTAAAATTGTCTTTACACAAATTCAGTTTCTTGTTAGTTGAATACCTTCTATCATGTGGATTCTGCAGGTATTTACATGAAATGTGGTTTAACACTACTTTTTTAAAATACAGTCAAACCTGTATTAAGAGACCTTCCATCAGAGACTTGAAAAAAGGTCACATATGACAGGTGGTCTCTTAATACAGGTTGCCTATTTTTTGGAGTGAAAGCGTTTAGCAAATGGCATAATACACAAAATGGGCTCAATGGAGAAAATGATCATGTATTTGGATGATCAAGTATGGGTTTTACAGTAAGACAAAATTAATAATGTTTAAACATCTAAAATATAATATGTTGTTTCAAAATTGATAACAAAAATTATATTTAACCTCTTATTTATGTAATGCATGCAAAACATTTTATTGTAAAGAATATTTACAATTGTATATACTTGTAATTTTATTAATGTGCCTCTCATGATAGAAAGAAAGTAATGAAGTGTTGCTTCTCCATTTATACAATAATGCTGGGAATTTATTCAAATCATTGAAAGACATTAAATAAACCACAATATTCAAAGTACACAGTTTTGAACTAATGAAGGCAGCTTTCTTTAGCTTGGATGTGTAAACAACTCTTAATATGTGTAGCTTTTAAATTTTCTTGAAACTTACGATTGTTAGGAAGGTGATATAATCAGTTTTCTAAGTTTTATCATGTACATGTCCAGTTTATCTAATTTGCTTCACAGCAGGTTATTTGTTCCAGTGTAGGGAATATAATGGGTCACGAGGTTTTCACACTATGTATAACCTATAATGTCTCAAATCAGTCGAAATTCACTAAGCTTGGATACAAAGCCTACATGGATACGTGATTTGGTTAACAACACAATGCGGGGTTTATTGGATGACTCCACGTCATCTGCAGCTGACTAATTTTCTAATTGATAATTTGGGTAAATCCCTGATTTAGAATGCACAAGATAGATTAAATTATGTGGGGTTCAAAATGAAAGTGTTAGGGGGATAATCTGCTCAGATAAAGCCGATCGAATGGATAAGTAGGGAGGTGTAATTGAAAAATATATGGTCTGAATAAGGTAATATATGACGAAATACTACATGAAGGTGGTTTGCAAAAATCATGGTCGTTGTCGCGGTCAGTACAGTGTCGTATAATTAGTAATAGTTATAGGGTACGTTGGGGGAATTTGTTTATGGTCAACATGTGAGTGGGTGTTACACAGGTGGGTCGCTATGGCAGTTTTGACTGTAGCAGTTCTGAATGTGCATTCTGTGTCATAGTATTTCACATGTCTAGAGGTTTGGTGATGTACTATACATGTAAATATATAACCATATCATGTCTTGTCTAGAAGTGTGTTGATGTTATATATAACCGCATACATGTGTAAAGCTGAATTTCTACATAAATGAATTTGATGGTATTTCAGGAATAATAATTTTGAAATAACTGTGCGGATCAAATTCTGACTTTACCTGATGAGTGAAAGCTGTACTGGACACATCACTCCTCTGTGTGGAGACCTCCCACAGCCGGCGAGTCTCCACATCCACCAGTACTGCCCCTTTCTCACACCCAGCACTGAACTTCCTGTAGTCAGGGTCCAGGGCACAACACCATATGTATCGCTGACCAATGCTGAAAGAATTTGGGGGGCCACACTCACCTTGGTCTGAGATCTGACAAATGTGAGCTGTACTACTTCCATTGCCCGAGTAGAAAGGGGCCGAGGTGTACAGTAAATGAAGTGGCATCGACCGCTTCCTTTCTGTCCAGAACATGCTGGACACACAAACACACGCACTAAAGTCAGGTTTTTCAAAATCAATGTCTATTCCACCAGAGTCTGCCAATATTTTAATGTTTACAATATTGATATGCTTGGCTAAATTACTTTTAAGATTCCACAATGTTATAAATTTATCATGATTTGAGTTTAAACCAATCACTTTAGGATGTTCTACAACACCATGACTTGATGGCACATGAATAATTTGGTTAGGGTTATTATCAATGCAAGATATCCTCTTGTGGATGAAATATCTCTGAAACTGGACAGAACATATATTCCCAATCGCTTGCCTACTCATCAGTTCCAGAAAATGGTGTGCATGTACTTTGTCTGTCTGTTTGTTCAGACTTTCTACTCTTTTTACTTCCTGTGCTTTTTTCTCCACGTTCTGCTTTGTTACAGTGTATCCAAGGCTGGAAAATTGGTTGGGCTGGATTTTGAAGTATTTCTTTTTCATTGGGTCATAGTAGAACCCTGGTATTTGTAAAGCAGTTAAGGAAATCTACATGTTATTTTCGTGCTTCAAAGAAAATTTCAATGCAACTTGTACCCTCATCTACATATGCTATTTGTCTATCATAAATTATTTCGTAGTACTGAAAGGATATCATAATCTGCAGCACCAGATCTCCCCGCTTCAGCATCGTTTCTACATCCTGCCACAGAGTCTGAGCGAGACTGAGAGTCTGTCTTCGTGTGACACGACTCTCTTTTGTTATACCATTTTCTCCTTCCCCTTCCTCTTCTCCTGTTGAAATGTTCTTCTCTTCCGGATCTCTTCCATTCTGATTCTGAATGCCTTGGTTTCATTAAGTTAATAATTTTCAATAGGGCAGTGCGAGTGTTTAGTTTACTTTCTGTTCGATTTTAACAATCCAGGCTACTTTCATTTTCCAAGAATATTTGCGCAACCGCATTCTGATTAGTTCTGCTGGTGCGCACCACCAGCTGAATTATTCAAATTGCGGTTGCCATATGTGCTTTACTTCTATAGCTTATACAAACATCAGATTCCAACTACACTGTACTGTGTGCTTTGAATTACAAGTCATTATAATGTAGAGCATTGATTACTATGGAGAGCCAAATGAACATATTTGGCGCTCCATAATTAACTGCCACTATATCATTAAGAAAATATGTAGATTAAGCGGCATTTAATAAAGCATAAATGAAAGTGGTTGATTATCCATACCTAATGGTGGATTTCCTGAATTTCATAATGCGCGCAGTAATTCAATAGGTCCTCTCATCAATTAATGAATTCAAGGTCGCTCTCGAATTGCTGTCAGCATAGACTTATAATTGTCTTCCGGATTGCGTACAATAAAATAATGATAATGTGAATCCTTTATAAAAGCCCTTTTGAGGCCATTCTGATAATAATTTCAACACGTTTTGGTCATTTAAACACCCCCTTCAAGTAGTACTATTGATTATTTAAAGATATCATTAGTTGATTAAGGCGGTATATAATTTTGCGAACAATATAAATTCCACTACATTCAAATCATCAATTTAAATATAGTCTAACGCGAAAGTTACACCTTTAATTAAATTCGCGATACAAAACGCAAAACATCTCTTTAGATACTCTTTACTGCTTTTAGTTTGACCATCTCATCACTATATTATCATTTAATTTTTTCCCCTTGAAGGTCAGGATCACACTATGGTTCATGGAATTCTATTAATATCAACACGTAACAATACCTTGCTTAAAATTTGATAGGAAAAATAGACTTAGTGAACAAGGCCCACTCGTTGGAACATTGGTGTATCAGGTGGTCATTAACCTCACCATTTCATGGCGGCAAAGCAGAAGACTACTCTGACTAGAAATCAAATAGAGTTTATTTCCATTCACCCTGTTAGTATAAGGTCAGCAATAAATCATCGAAACTGTTCAGAATATTTTGAAAGATACGGTGAACTGTTCACTTTTAAACCGATTTCTTAAAAGATTCCATGTAGTCTACATATCGACCTCGTAAGTCGTGAACAACCTTGACCGTGTAATTTTAGCTTATAGTCATGAAACTAACATGCGTTCATCAGCTGTAAAATATATATTATGAAAGAGGGACCCATTCAGTCAAAACGTTAATACACAATATTAAACTGGGCCTTCTTGAAAAGCAAGAAGTAAACGTTCATCTGTGTTTATTATTAACAGCGAATATGAAGTGATGTAACTGAGAGGAGAGGTTGTGTAATTTTCAAACAAAAACAATGAAATTAAGAATTCTTCTTTTAAAGTGTAGGGAGGCAACTGGACATGTTAGTCGTTTCCAAGGAAGCTGGTGTCAGTTAAGAGTAGCCTACATGTCGTCATTGAGATCAAAGGAAGTGGAGGTCATTGATTTGACTGCTGACTCTCCACCCAGTTCACCCTCACCATCCCAGGCAGACGACAAAGGTAGTCATCGGAAAGCAGAAATTCCAAACCAGGAGAATAAGCCAGATACCAAAGGGCAGAGTAATTGTGGATTTGGTCGGACACTGAATGCCAGGGAAAGCAACCAAGCTAATATGCCGAAACCACTGGGACCTTTGAAACAAAGTGGACAAACGATGATCAGGCATTTCAAGCGGGTCAATAAACCTGTGCAGACACTGGGGGAAGGGCCCATTGCACCAGGATGTAAACAGAACATAGAAACACAGCCAAAGGCAGAGGTGGAAAATGCTCCTAAAAAGTCGAAGAGTGATCCATATTCCGAACAAGGTAAATTCCAATCTAACTACATAAACATTAAACAAAGACAGATGTAACTGCTAAAAATGATAGCTGCAGATATGGTAGGGTTTGAAGTCTTGTGAAGTCGGATTTATCTTGATGGTAAGGCATGTGATTAAACTTGTGCATATATATTTGTAGGTTCCTCCCGATTTGGTAGGAGAGAATGGGAGTTAACTCCTTTTGGAAGTGAGTACCGATCAAGGGGCCATGAAGGACTCCCCTTCTCCCTCATGTCTTACAATGTGCTAGCTCAGGAACTTCTACATGACAACCAATACCTTTACAGAGACCACTCAAACCAAGTTCTAGATTGGGAGTACCGCAAACAGAAACTGCTACAGGAATTTGATTACCACCAACCTGATGTAAGTTGCAAGCCTCTTCACTGAAGTTGTATTGATCTATTGTAGAATTTTAAAAATGTATATTTCAAGTCTAGGTTTTGATATATGAAAATTTTGTAAATCTGCCAAGCTCTAACAGACTACATGTAGATGTTATGAAGTGCACGTATTTTACTATTAATGGTTTTTAAGTGATTATTGTGTGGAACTGCAATGATAGCATCAGAAGGTATATTTCAGGATTTTTTAAATGACTAACTTTATGAATTTACAGATTATATGTTTACAAGAGGTTCAGCAAACTCATTTAGAAGAATTCTACAAACCACATCTTGAGGCAATGGGTATGTAATGTTGTTTTCATCATATTCTGTCATTAAAATTAAATGTAAATAGAATGATTTCATTTTTCCTCTGACATTTTTATGTTCAGGGTATGGTGGGGCCTTCCTTCAAAGAACAGGAGGAAAAGTGGATGGCTGTGGAACATTTTACAAGAAAGGCAAATTTCGCGTGGAGGATGTCAGGCAAGTCAACTATTTCCAACAAGGCTCCAAACTCACCGATCGTGACAATGTAGGTCTCATTCTAAAACTTGCACCTCTTAGTGGCGAGGAAGGATTCTGTGTCGCAAATACTCATTTACTTTACAACCCAAAACGTGGGGATATCAAACTTCTACAGTTAGTGAAATTATTGGCGGAATTGAATCACATGGTTCCAGATTTCCAGAGTGTGCCTGTTATTTTGTGTGGTGATTTCAATGCTCGTCCTCACAGCTTCATGTACAAATTTATTTCTCAGGGTTATTTAAGATACCATGGATTACCCTTAGAAGACATTTCAGCTCAGCGGTTTGGAGGAAGAAGGCAGATATTGAACACTGGTCTGATTCCCACAAATTTAAACATCTCGGATCAGTGTCAGTATCTGGAGCATTATCATTTAGAAAATCTCAGGAAAAGTCCAGTGCTTGGTGGACAGTTCTACAGCTACCAGAGCTCGCCTTACCATCATTATAACTTCCCTCATGTCTCTCAGAACTCAGGATTTCTGTGGCACAAGTTTCATTTAGTTTCTACATACAAACATTTTATTGAAAGAACAGGCCAACCAGAAGTGACAACTCAGTCCAACACTTCAGACAGCTCCATAGTAGACTATATATTCTATTCAGTCCAAAGTAGAGAATGCAAATCTAGGAGGGGAAATTTCAACAATAGGAATGTTGCAGAAGGCAGGATGAAGCTCCTAGGACGCTGGGGTTTGCTTTCCAAGAATGAGATTAGTTCTGCTGGAAATTTGCCAAATTATGAAAATCCGTCGGATCATTTGCCATTGATGGTGAAATTCCTCCTTACACGCTAATAGTGATATTTCAAGCTGATGGGAGGAAGCACGTTTTGTGACTTGAAGCCTGAAGTTATTTAAATGTCTGTAACAGACATTTAGTAGCCTTCTTTCACAGTCAATGAGATATTTATTTTTTACATCATCTCATTTATTGATTCAAAATGAATAGTGTTAGAATGTATTTTGAATTGAATTGAAACTGAACCCAAAATTTATTTATTTTAAATGATTTTATTGGTTTTACAGCACATGGATATACCATAATTAAGCCGTACATAGTACCATGGAGAGAGAGAGAGAGAGAGAGAGAGAGAGAGAGAGAGAGAGAGAGAGAGAGAGAGAGAGAGGGGGGGGGCATATTTTAACTAAATAAAATTCCAGCTAGCTGTTCCAATGTGCATCAAATGTATATATACTGTTGTTTTCAATACAAGGTTCTTTGTAAAAAAAATTCAGGGTCTTTGTCTTGTCTTTTAAATGTTGTTCAAATTCTTCTAAAAATCAATGACAACCTCATAAAAGGTGTTCAATTGTATCTTCCTCAAAGTCGCAAAAGAAAGTGGCAAAATTCAGAATCTTTTTTTTTTTTTAATAAGAATCAATTTGTTGCTAATTTTATTTTAAAAATTGTGTACTGAAACCATTGGAGTTGATGGTCTTTTGTCACTGTGAAAGGTGTTCTGTGGATAACTTTCCATTCCGTATCATCTACATCCAAAAATTTTGCCTGCTGAGACTTGAGTTATTAGGGCCCCGCCGAGTATCGGCAGGAGCCCTATAGTAATCGGCTTTTCCGTCTGAAACAGTTTTCGCACAATAACTCAAAAGGGTTTGCGCCAATTGATATGAAACTTTAGGACAGTGTAAATATCCATTGAAGTCAGCTCCCTTTTAATTTTGGAAAATTTCTGATTTTACATTTCGGAGATCATGAACGTTTTTCCTCCATGAAATGTCCGTTCGTCCGAAACAATTTTCACGCGATAACTCAAAAGGGCTTGCACCAATTAATATGAAACTTTGGACAGTGTAAATATTCATTGAGATCAGCTCCCTTTTGATTTTTTTAAATTCCTGATTTTACATTAAAGAAATTATTAAACTTTTTTCATGAAAAAGTCACAAATAGTTTTCGCGATAACTCAAAAGGGCTTGTACCAATCATATGAAACTTTAGGCAGTGCAAATATCATTGAGGTCCGCTCCTTTTCAATTTTGGAAAATTTCTAGTATTTTACATTTCAGAGATAAGGAACTTTTTCCATGAAAAGGGTGATTTTCACTTTTCGCACTATAACATGAAAAATGCTTTCACTAATCAGATTAAAACTTTCAGAAGTGTGTATCTCTATAAAGGCAAGTGCCCTTACGATTTTTTTTTAAGTTTTTGATTTTCAATTTCTGAGTTACGGAACTTTATTTATAAAAAAAGGGGGGATAACTCAAAAATTTTTGCAGAAATTGATATGAAAGTTTTGGAGAGTGTTAGAATTCTTATCCCCTTGGAACTAGTTGTGGAGAGGATATAGCATTGCTGCTGTGAGTCAAGGGTATTCATCAGAGGATCATCAAACCTTCCTAAAATATCCTAATGAAGAGAGAATAACTTATTGATTTTCAAGGTCACTATTTAGTAATATTTTGTGAATTAGAAGATATTTAATGCCTCAACCAGCGGGACCCTCTGTGATGTTGCCACGTAACTTTTTTTTAGTTTTGATTGAAAAATAACATTTCAAATGGACTTGTAAGCTTTATGATGCTCATGGCTCCACTTGTGTGGACAATTTAATTTTACTATTCATAACTCTTTACTCGAAAACATTTTATTAAGACATATATAGCAAAAGTTGTTTAGTTTTACTAGATCTATCAAACCATATCAAGATATAAGCCTGTGGGCCTCATGACTCACCTGTACAGACAATTCAAAGTCACTGTTTATAATTCTTTTATCCGAAACATTGTTAAAACACATTGAATAAAATTTGTTTAGTTTTACAAATCTATCCAACTGTATTTTATTTAAGATATATGCCCGCGGGGCCTCATGGCTTACCTGTGTGGGCGATTTGATATAGGGCCAAATAAAATATGTGTGTTTCCTATTACCAGGGGATTTTTAATCCAGGTACGGTAGGTAGGTAAAACATTTTATTTTATTGAAAATTTTAATTGATTTCAAAAAAATTCACTTGACAATCCGGATTTTTTTGGTACGTCTTCATATGATATAAAATGATTCAGGTCGGGCATATTTTTCCAGGTAGGTCGGGGAGCCGGAAACACACTTATTACTTTATTAGGCCTAGCTATTAATACACATTACTCAAAAAACATTTTGTTAAGCGATAATTGTTTACTCGTAAATATTCTGTTAAACAGAAATCAAAAAGTTGTTTAATTTCGCGGGAAAAAAAATACTTGCATGGCTCACCTTCACAGACAAAAAAAAAAAAAATATGAAAATATTACCTGCAACTCGGCTACAGCATCCCCGATTTCTTTTGCTTTTCAAGAAATTGAGTTCACCCATGCATATGAAAAACTTTCAATTTTAACCTTAAGTTGCAAATTTCCTTCATTGGACTTAACTGTGGGCCAGGGCATTTGTGTTGCACAGACACATCTTTTGGCCGAGTTGCACTCGGCTATTTTGTAGATAGCGGGAGGGCGTCAACAATTGAAACTTTGTAATATTGTTACATATCATGCAAGAGAGAACCCTATTGATTTTCGGAAAAATCCGTCCAAGGTCAAGGTGACCGATCGCGATAAACTCTGCAAAAATCTGAAAATATGAGGTTTCCGGACCATAACTTCAAAAGTTTACATCTGATTCAATTGAAGCTTTGGGATATTGTTGCATATCAAGTGAGAGAGAAGCCTATTGATTTTTGGGAAAAAATCCGTCCAAGGTCAAGGGACCGAAAAACTCCGTAAAAATCTGAAAGTTTGAGGTTTCTGGACAATAACTCCAAAACTTTACTTCTGATTCAAATGAAACTTGGGAATCTTGTTGTATACCAAATGAATAGGAACCCTATTGATTTTCAGAAAAATCCGTCAAAGGTCAAGGTCACAGTGACCAAATAACTTTGAAAAAAAATTGAGAAAATGAGGTTTCTGAGCAATAACTCCAAAAGTTTACATCATATTCAATTGAAACTTTGGGATATTGTTACTTCATACAAGTGAGTGAGAACCCTATCGATTTTCGGACCTCACCTGTATGGACGATTTAATGCAATATTCATAACTCTTTACTTGAAAACATGTTCTTAAGATAATATATAATAGAAAAGTTGTTTTAGTTACTAAATCTCCTACACAAATATCCTACACAAATGTGTCCCTTGCCCTAAAGGCCATAATTTGAACAAATTATGTTACGAAGCTTTCAAGTAAATTTCAACTTTTACTGGCCCAATGGTTCTTGACAACATTTTAAAATGACCTCCAACATGTTCTTGATTATCTCCCCTTTGAATGTAGCACGGCCATTCATCTAAACAACTTAAGCCCCTCAACCCAGGGTTATACCAAGTTTGACTGATTTGTTCAGTGGTTCTGGAGAAGATGAATGTGCGAAGTTTTGGCGATGGAAGGATGATATACAAGAGGTAAACAGAAAAGCTCACTTGATGTTTCAACTCAGGTGAACTAAATAAAGAAAGCAACCTAGAAACAAACTGAAAGCTTAAACACTCACAATCTTAAACAATTTAATACATGTACTTGGTACTCAAATGTTAACAAGAGGCCCATGGGCCACATTCGCTCACCTGAGTGGCCTTGATCCTGGCTCAGCAGTGGTCATTAGAAAAGAATTTTCAAAGTTTCCTTAAAACTGACGCCAATATAGTTCTTGGAGAAGAACATTTTATGCAAAACTTTGATCCCCTGTTGTGGCCTTGCCTACCCCGGAGGTATGATCTGATCAAATTTGATTCTACTCTATATCAGGAAGCTCAAGGTAAATGTTTGTCTTTTGGTCTTGAGAAGACAATCTTTAATATATTATTCAAATGTAAAAGTTGATCCCCTATTGTGGCCCCACATACCCCTGATTTGAACAAACTTGAATTTCCACTATATCAGAAAGCTTCATATAAATTTCAGCTTCCTGGCCAGGTTCTTGAGAAGAAGATTTTTAAAATTTCCCTATATAATCATATGTAAAACTTGGATCCCCTATTGGGGCCCATCGTACCCCCGAGGGTCATGATTTGAAAAAACTTGAATCTCCATTAAAGATCAGGAAGCTGTCATATAAATTTCAGCTTTTTGACCCAGTATTTCTTGAGAGAGAAGATTTTTAAAGATATTTCCCTATATAATTATATGTAAACTTTGATCCCCTATTGGGCCCCATTATCGCTACCCCCGGGGGTCATGATTTGAAAGAACTTGAATCTCCTCTATATCAGAAAGCTGTCATACAAATTTCAGCTTTCCTGGCCCAGGGTTCTTGAGAAGAAGATTTTAAAGATTTTTCCCTATATAATCATATGTAAGCGTTGATCCCCTATTGGGGCCCATCGTACCCCGGGGTCATGATTTGAAAAATTTAAATCTCCTTTATATCAGGAAGCTTCCATATAAATTCAGCTTTCCTGGCCCAGTGGTGTTTGAGAGAGAAGATTTTTAAAGATTTTCCCTATATAATCATATATAAAACGTTGATCCCCTATTGGGGCCCATCGTACCCCCGGGGGTCATGATTTGAACAAACTAAATCTCCTCGTATCAGAAAGCTCCATATAAATTTCAGCTTTTATGGCCCAGTGGTACTTGAGAAGAAGAATTTCAAATATATTACCTATTATCATCAATGTAAAACTTTGATCCCTATTGGGGCCCCATCGTACCCCGGGGATCATGATTTGACAAACTTGAATCTCCTCTATAACAGAAAGTTCCATATAATTTCAGCTTTTCTGCCCAGTGGTACTTGAGAAGAAGATTTTTAAAGATTTTCCTATATATCATATGTAAAACTTTGATCCCCTATTGGGCCCCATCGTACCCCGGGGGTATGATTTGCAAACTTGAATCTCCTCTATAACAGGAAGCTTCCATATAAATTTCAGCTTTCCTGGCCCAGTGGTTCTTGAGAAGAAATTTTTAAAGATTTTTCTATATATCACATGTCAAACTTTGACCCCTATTGTGGCCCATCGTACCCGGGGGTCATGATTTGAACAAACTTGAATCTTCCACTATATCAGGGAGCTTTCATATAAATTTCAGCTCCTGGCCCAGTGGTTCTTGAGAAGAAGATTTTTTAATGACACCACACTATTTTTGCATTTCGTGATTATCTCCCCTTTGATTGGGGCCTGGTCTTTATTTGACAAACTTGATTCCCTTTAACCAAGGATGATTTGTACAAGTTTGGTTGAATTTGGCCCGCGGTTCTTGAGAAGAAGTCGAAAATGTGAAAAGTTAACAACAGACAGACAGACAGACGGACAGACAGACAGACAGACAGACAGAACGACGGACAAAAGGCGATCAAAATAGCTCACTTGAGCCTTCGGCTCAGGTGAGCTAAAAGGAGTAAACATTGTATCATTCTGAGTCAACTTCAAATGACATTACCAGCTGTTCACATTTTTAAAATACAACGCAATCAATTATTCATATCTATGGAAAGCACATCACACACAAATCTGAGTATAAAATGCTCTTAATCGAGTTGAAGTTGGTTAAATTAAGCTGACTAGTATGTGTTTATAAAGAATACTAGTATTCCACCATCACTACAAGCTGACTAACTCTTTCTTCCTGTATAATGTTTGTAATGATTGGTACATGAAGGTAACTAATGAACATGAGGAGCAGGATCCATGTAAACAAGGTTGAAGCAGTTCTCAATGCAAGAACTCGTGTGTGGCAATGGGTTGTTGTTCATCTGACTCTATATACGAAAGCTGGTAGTACTGAGGAGTCTAGGAGTAGCAGAAGTTGTTTGTGTCGTTTTTTAGTCCCAGTATCAGAAGGAATAGATGTGTATCTGGAATATAAAATAATACGTTATTTCGCGAGTTCCTGAGGTGTTGTAATGTATGCATGGTATAGCCAGCTCCCCCCCCCCTCCCCCCCATTTCTCAACCCATAGCAGCTTCCCCCAGGGCACATGGCTTAATACCCCACCCCCCACCCCCCCAGAACAGAGATGTACATAGTGAGATTTCTCATTATAGCCAGTACTCCCACAGGATACTGCTATACAGTTGAACTTCGATATCTTGAACACTGAGGATCTCACTATTACATGCATGGTTATGTCAAGTAATTCTGAAGTCAACCACTATAATTCTTTCAGTATTTTACCTCGATATCTTGAATTCCGGATATTTTAAAGTGTTTTCTCAGTCCCAATGAGTTCGAGTAACAAAAGTTTGACTGTAGTAGAGTCCATTTCGATTAGGTTTAGGGAGGAGGGGGCATTTTTCGTTAATAACTTGTTACTGTTATATGTCTTACACAGAAGGCTTTTTCAAAGTCATTTTACATAGTTTTTAAAATTCATTGACAGAGAAATCACATTTTGGATAAATTATTTGTTCTAGATTTATCTTTTCATTGGATAGAGGGTTAGGTTTGTGGGTGTAAGATTATACATGCTATCACTCTTCAGGTCCTGTATTTCGACAGAGTGGAAGCCATTTTCCTGTTTTACTTAACGCCCTAATATTTTTTAGTAGCTTGCTGTACGACTTGTACGAGCATCTCTGGTCCTCTGTGGAGGATTCCTGGGGGACTGGAGTGGTATGGCTCCAAGATAGCCTGTAAGAGTCAAACTTTCAGCTCAAAGACTGATGCAGAGAAACTACTGCAGAAAATTCTTTTCTGGTTAATACATATACAGGTATAGTATTTCTAAAGTACACTTGGAACATGATATAAACAGTTAAAATTAATTCAATTAATATACTTAATCCGGTTTCGGTTAGCCACCACAAACCTGCATTAATTCCAAATTTCCATAAAACCTTCCCAGTAAAAGTGTTAACATAACAGGACGGTGATGCACTCATCCAAAGCAATTGTAGCAGAAACTTATATTAGCAAATATAACTAGTACATAATACGTACATACGATACACACCACTTTCAAAATCAAAGCACCCAATTTAAAGTTCAGAGCTTAAGCTTTAAAAATGTTAAAAGAGAAATCTCTTTATATATTTTCCTATTTTGCTAATTACTCATACTGCACACTTATATTACCTGGGATCGATGAACTACTAGTTTGACCTGTGGTAGGTCCACAGGAGCTTGACCCTGCAGAGGATTTAGCGGTACAATTAAATCTGATCGGCAGGAATTCATAATTTAATGCAGATTGTTTTGAGATAAGTTTGTTTTCTATTGTCACACTGCTAAAATTTGCTGTTTGCACAAGGAAATCCATGGTTGTTTTATTGTTTCTGGCAAGCTATGACTCCTGGCTTACAGCACAAGGCTGTGAATCCGCTCAGCTTTTCCGTGCTATATCAAATGTTACCAAGATCACAATTCAACACCAGGTCAAATTGCATTAACATAATTAGGATTCCACTGTAGGTTATAATTTGCTGACAAAATTGTACATCGATGAATACTAGTAGTTAAACCAACACCCTCCCCCTTTACATTTTCCCATTATAGATCAAAATTCCAGAGGACTTTTTAACATAGGTGGGTTTAGAGGGGGCCCAGCCCCCCCCCCTAAAATACTTTAAAAGCCTTAAACCCAGGAGTTTACTGAGGGCTTGCCCCTGGTCCCATTTTTGGGCTTCATCATAGACCTCTAGCCTACTGCCCCCTGTTTTCAAAAGGACTTGCTCCCCCTCCCATTTTGAGAATCCTGGAATCGCCACTGGTTTAATGGCGCATTTCATTAACTGATTTCCTACTTACAGGTCCGTTGTACCTGCCAATATCCAAGGAGGTCATAAATTGTCGGAAAATAACCATACAAGTGTATACAGTTGTCAAGTCTGTTGTGTATTTTACTTTAGTACGTAGCGCAAGAATTGATTGACTCTCTAATTTTGCATTTTTATGAACCTTGTGCGACAATTAAAAGCTTACATTCTTCATCTGCCTATTAACATAGTTATACTAGTTAGGCTATTTCAGAAATGAATGACGGGGGGTCGCGCGCCACTTTCAATTAAAATTTTATGCTTTGGTTGTTGTTGAAATTTATATTTCATACCTTGTGGGTCGCCGGTTAAATTTATTTTGTACCTGGTGGGGTATTTGATGCTATTTTGTGCGTGTACGCAGGATGGCGGGGTTGATTAAAATAAACAAAACAACACGCAAGCCATGCTTTCACTTTCAGCACTATTTTTCAGAACGGAAGAGCAATACATGCGTGTTGGACATGTCCGAACAAAATCAATAAGCGGGAGATAACTCTAATTACATTGACTAGATAATGTAATATAGAGCGGAGATAACTCTAAGTACATAGACTATATAATTGTAGTAAACAAAACATTTTATCATTTGTATTTATTTTATTAAAGGCAATATCAACTAATAAAAATTTCTTGAAGAATAGCCATTTAGGTCCAGGTTTTTTTTCTTAAGATCTGTTTGGGGTTTTTTTAAACTGTAAAAAACAAACGTCACTTTAATAAATGATTCTGGCGGAATAATACGTATATTAATTTTAATGTCAATTTAATGTAAAATGACTTCCAGTGGCAATTCTTGATTAGCTTAAACTTTCAAAGAAATCTTCAGAACAGGAAAGAAAACTCAAAATTTTTTAAAACTTTACAGGACTTGTCCTAAATTACAAGGCAAACCTTCCACAAACAACTGATTGCTCTTTTCTCATATAATCTGATGCAGCTAGAATTGCACTTGGTTACCATAGACCTTTTCATGTTAACGCGAGGCTTCATAAATGAAAAGGGGATTGAACGTCAATAAATACCACAATCTCCTATATGGAAGTAGAATTCAAAATCACTTGACATGTTTGTAGTAAATAGCTTATATTCTGACGTATTTCTGAACTCGTAAAATGCATAAAATCATACTGATTTATATATCAATCATACTTATGATATGTTGTTTAAAACATTATACTATGGTTCACAGAAGAAAGAAAGACCATGTGTATACATCGCAAAAACAATAATAACATATTCTGGCATGCATATACATTTCAGCGACTGTTGTTTTAAATAGGTTGGTATATCTATAAATAATTTAGAAACAAGTGCTTTTGTTCTTTTGTATCTTTTTGCTTCAATGTTTGCAATACTGTACGAAAGCCATAACTTTATTAGATGTATACATAGAAAAAAAAATCTGAAAGAGTTTTAATAAATTATGCTACTTTTAAAAACTATCAATTTTTTTTTTATTTTATGCATGGCACCATTTACAACAAATTATATTTTCTTCGTTGTGGGGTTTTTCTAAATAAAATTTTATGGGTGGTGGGTTGGGAAAAAAAGTGCCTTCCGACCCCCCCATACATTTATTTCTGGAATAGCCCTTAAAAGAAACATATAATAGGAAAATGGTGGTGGTTGGACCAGGAATCAAATCTGAAACCCCAGCTTTACCCACTGAGTTATCCAGGCCAATGTTCACAGTCCGTCTTACACCTTACCACTCAGGCACTCCCAGGTTCCCTCATTTCGTACTCTTAGAAGTCTCACTACTCACAAGACTCAAGAAACTTGGAAGGTTCTCTAGATAGGTGCCAAAGTAACATAACAAAAAAAAATGACTCAGAAAATATGAGTGAACTGGAAATTCAGCCTGCACTGGGATCCTGCATCAAAATTGAAGTGCTATGTCCACTTTGCTATATCCTGGCCAGTGTCTATATGCCCCTCACCACTACTATATGCATCACACTTGCACCAGTGGGTTCATTCAAAAAGGGAATGGACCAGGATTCGAACCTTATTTTGACATCAGTTTAAATAGGAATGCATTGATAGCATGGTTATTACCCTTGTTCGAATTTCTTTGGCCATACATTCCAAGTCTTTAGTCATTTCCTTCTTTGACATTCTGTTTGGACTGACAGTCACTGCCTAAATAGGATGAAAAAAAATTAAAACATGAAAAAAATGGCTCTTTTGGGTGTGATATACAATATACAATAGTAAGACAAATATTACAACAAAGATCATCAACTTCCTCAAGTCTCATATTATCCTGCATTCCACTATTTATTGGTAAAAATGCACACAGATTTAAATTATGCAAACCATTTTAGAATGAAAAATATCAAGTTCAAACCTCTCAAATCCTATCACTAAAACATTCAAGATAAAAAATTTTCACTTCAAAGTCGATTTGCTTACTTTTTGTCAAAACAAACACATCGATGCAGTATTATTGCACTTCTTATAGTCCAACCAGTTGTAAGTTTATACAGGTTGGTGCTACTTAATATAATACCTTCCAGCTGATGAATTCATAACTGTGGGTGTCGTGTGGAACAGGCAAACCAACTTTGACTTTCTTAACATCATGCATAACTGAAACAGAACATGTTTTGTTGAACTGATAAAATCTAACACGGGTCAAATTCAAACATTTAAATTTTTTAAGTAGATTTATTGAGATATAAGGAGTACATGACCAAGCAGTCTGGGTTGTACTGCTAACCAAAGTCCTAAATGGCATTGCATTTTTAGACCTTAAAATAGACATGACATTATAAGTCTTACTTTACAATAGTGCTATCTTGGAGCACCAAGATATAATGGTTAAACAATTAATCTGCTTCAGGAGATAGCTAACATGTGATGAACTGTAATTTATATGCAGATGAACTCTTTCTCTCTCATCAGCTCCATGCCATGGGAAGTACAGAAAAGCAGTTCTTATCAGCTAATATGGCAAGGGAAGGATTAAAATCTTGAAGGAAATGTTCTACAACAAAAGTTTCAAAATTGTACTTACATTTGTTGTAGGACTTTTCATAATCAAATACAAGATCTGAAAGACTCTTAAAACAGAAAAAAAAGTGTCATAAAATTATTATCGAAAACAAACATTAAATTCAAAAGTTAACAAAATGAAGTCGAATTATATTAAACAAGGTATCTATTTTTAAAATGTGTGCTAAGTTCTATTGAACTAACTTTAAATATCAGAGGCTTGTACATAAGGTCTTCTCTTCGACTCATGCCTATTGTTCCGTAACTGCCAGCATAGTAAATCCCAAGTACCACATGCCTGTGTACATTCCCTCCGAACACACTCTTAAAACTGAGCGGAAATCTCTCTACACCAAGAAAACCATTTGTTAAGTATCTGATAGGGCAAGATCAGGAAAACTGTTATACTGAGTGAGTGGCATCTATTTTTGAATATACAGTTGAACTTTGATATCTCGAACACTGATATCTCGAATACCATGGTTATGTCGAACTGATTTTGAGGTCCCAATCACCTAATTTCTAAGCATTTTTACCATTGATATCTCGAATCCATGGATATCTTGAACTTTTTTCATGGTCTTGAGTATTGAGATAAAAAGGATACATTCCAAGAATGACAGCCTCTAAACATTTGATGGGTAAAGCCTCTTTGATCATTTCTTTGGCAGACTCGAGCAATCTACAATGAAAATGCAAACAAATTTGATACATGTAATTCCTTGAGCTCAATATGACATCATATTGGATAAAAAATAAAATTGATTTAAATATTTCAAGCTCAAAACATACCCTGAAATGGGTCGGTTTTTTCGTATCTCAAAAAACTGTGTACCTGTGTGATTATACCTAAAAATGAAAATTTACAAGTACGGTATCTTGCATTTTTTGATAAATAATACTTTCGTGAGAGGAAACATAATTCTGAGATATCTAAGAAATATACAAACTGAAGGGTTCTCATGTAGTTCTGAATTTTATCCAGTCTTTCTGATATTGGAACAGAAGCTGAGAAATTTGTAGGAGGTTGAGGAATTGGTACCTTTAAAAAAGAAGAAATTTAATTGTGCAAATACAACATCTAACTACTGGTATAATGTACATGGATGAATCGTACTGAATGTTAAGATGCGGTTTTTGTACCATTTTAAGAAAGTTAAAAAAAACCAAAACAACTTACTGAAGGTAGATCCTTTTTGTCACGCACTCTGTGCATTACATCATAACCATCAGGGTGTATGCGAGCTACATGGTCCCACATCCTGTCCCATGTTCTATTATCTATTGGAAATCCACTTTTATTTACCCAAAATAACACTCCATTCTCTTCGTGGACATCTTCGTCTTTGCCAGATTTTTTAACTGTTTTTACTTTCACGCATGTTGGACCCCCTGAATCTTCTGGCTCTGCAGTGCGCACCAACGTCCCAAACACCGACGTGACTTCCTTCGCTGACTTTGATTTTCCCGACGCCATGTGTGCTTTCTTTCTGAATCAGCTATCCCATCTTTAAAATTCAAAGAGGCGGCCACTTGTCAAAGTTGTTTACATCGTTGTTAATGTGTTGGTCAGAGTCAATGAAAGTCTTGCTTTACATGGCAATTAAAACACTTCGATAAAGCGTACAGATGACTATGAACAAAATATCGTAAACTGCAGGTGATGTATAAAATTTTATCTACGTTGTTTCATTTCTTTTAATGATTTGCCAATAAAGAATCACATTAAACTTGTAAATGCACTTTTAAACTTATATCAACTAAACTTCAGAATTACAATTTTACGACAAACGGAAATAGAAAAAGGGGCGTTAACCACGTCTGTTGATAATGTAAACGATGACCGCAAAGAAGGTTGACTTTACTTATCTTGTTCGTGTTTGGATAACAGTTGTCTCAGTTGTAAACGTTGGAGATTCTCTTCAGTGCTTTATTGACAATTCTCTGTTATCAAGGCGAATATATACATTAACGCCCGATTATGGTAAAACATGTGCATTTACATCCCGTTTGTTGAGTTTTTTTGCATTTCAAGTTTAGTCTTTTGAAGCAATCTTCTTCTTTTTTAGGTAACCCTGCATTTGGAAGGATTTACGGTGTATTTCTCTTTCTTCTAGCAGCTCTAAGACTTTCTTGTGCAATTGACATTCACAATAAAAGGTAATCATTGCAGTTGATGGCCAAAACACACACACAATGCGCCTGTCAATATCTTATAAAATATGTATACCCGTAGCAGTTGCTTATGAACAATTTTAAAATTACACAGTAGCCTATTTATTAACAGATGTTTGGGATGAGATCAAAGTTCAGAGTCTGATAAACAAGAGGCCCACAGGCCTTAACGCAAGAGCCCAGCAGCCTTAAACGCACATGCTAAGTCAAAATAGCCCACACAGGTGCATGCTTCATATTTGCATTCTAGAACCAATACAGAGTATCTATTCCATGTTAATATCTTTCAATATATGCATAGAGTTCCCTATTTATATACACAAAGAAGATTGACCATTCAATTCTTTCCCAAGATTGTTTCAACGAATTATTAAATGAAATTACCTATTGCTACTTTTAATGTCCAGTGAGCTAGTTGCACCTAATGTTGTGACCTTTTGACCTAAAATTCAATAAAAACAGTCTTCGTCTCAGAGTGATATATTGCTAGATATAGTGGACTCTATGTAGTTAAGGATATGCTTCTGGAACCGACGAACACTCATATTGCTACTTGATTGTACCAAGTGCACCTGACCTTTTGACCCAATATTCAATAGGGAAACACCCTTTGTCCCATGTGCTAAGACCATAATTATGTCTGAGATATGGGACAGATATAGTGAAGAGCGCAACACTAAAAGGCTCTGGGACTCACTTTGTCTTATCATACAGTATGGAGCACGACAACCTGATTCCAAGTAACCGCCCCCCCCCTCTCCCAAACTTGTGCCAGGGGGTATAATTATGGATAAAAGGCTCCCGCTACTCATTCCAAATATTCATCTTACTTCACATTAATATCAATAGGCATTGAAAAAAGATGCTTTTCAGAAATCGTTTTACATATAAACACTATGTACCCCTCGAAGTGCCTTGCCCCCGCCCCCCCTGCCCTGGGGTCAGAACCCTACAGCCCGGCATCACCAATTTTAACAAATTTGTAAAGGCCTTCCTTTGCCTTCATCACTACTGCATTCGCTTGGTTTCTCTCAAACATGTGCGGTTGTTAAAGAAGCAAGATGTTTGAAAATTGGTCATTTTGGGCAGTTTTTGCCCAGCCCCCATAGGCAGTCAAGAAGACACTTACAATTTTAACAAATTTATGCGCCCCTTGTGCCAAAGAGCCTTCCGCCAGATTTGAAAGATTGGCAATTTGGTGAGTTACCAAAGAAGAATTAAGAGCTGTGTCATCAATCAATTGAGCTTAGCAGGAAACAGAAAAAATTTATTTTGTCTAAAAATTGTCCCTTATATTAGTTTTCTAGTTTTTAGTTATAAAAACACTCGATAAAAAATAGTTATGATCATTTTAAAAGATATCTAAATTATATTTTTCTGTTTCCACTACAACACCTTTGGTTCATGAATATTATGCATTAACAACATGTACAAACAAGGGGTTTCTGTTATAAGTCTTCAACTCATTACTCAACTGAGACAATAATTATAATTATTAAGTTTATATTCAAAATATAAATGTGGTAGAGGACTAGAAATAATGTTGAAAATGTTGATTGCCCACAATATTTTGGATTGCTTATAGGGGTAACGTATATTAGACAGGTTGTAGAACCTTAGAAAAAGGACAATAAATTAAGTGTTTTCCATTATTTTCCCCCAAAAGAACGCAAACGAGGAAAGAACTAATGTCTTCAGTTTTCGTGTAATATAATACCATAGATACATATTTTTTTAAAAATAAAAAGGGTAGTCGTTGCTTTTAAAAAAAAAAAGTAATGCCACAAAATATGGGTGTAATTTTATCAAGAAATGTGGTGTGCATTCTATTTTTTTATCGGAGAATCATCTCTTTTAAACAATGGCATACTACAAAATAAATGTTCATATACATACTTTACATAGTCAAATTGCCTTAAGAAAATTACTGTACGATTAATTTTTGAAAAAAAATTCCCTAGCAACCAAAATTATTGCTTGGCAACCAAAGTCATTGCTTGGCAATCCTTTCTTTTAAACCATTCTGATACTCTCATTGAAGAAAGATATTCACAATGAATTTATTATTTTATACTGACTTATTATGAACATGGATGCCGCTCAGAAAACTGTAATGACATCTAAGCAACATGCATAGCAACCATATTTACAAGTAGAGGTGACTGCAAGCAACAAATTTTTTGCAGATGAACAAATTTTAGTCATTAAAAAATTGTAAACTTTAAAAATAATGAAAATAAGTAAGAGAAAATAAGCAAGTAAATGTGACTAGTCACTAACAAGACTACAGATACCCCATTCTGCATACAATGTTATATATCATATTGCAGAAAGTCCCACTTTTCTACTTTATTATGCCCCCGGAATCTTGATTAATATTCTCTGTATGCGGCCGCCATTTATATTTAACTGCGCGCGCACTTATTATCTGGCATCTGCCAGATAAATTTAAGTGGCAGGTCACCACTTAATTTATTTGGCGGCCACGACTTAATTAACTGAGCAGCTCTTATATGTTATTCTCCTCTCTCACTCCTCTCTTCTTCTCTCTCTCTTCCCCTCTCTTCTTCTCTTCTCTCTCTCTCTGCCTCTTCTGTGTGTGTGTAAAAATAGGAGAGCAGTTAATGTGACGTTGCCTTCTCTGCAACAGTAAAAATCCATTATTTGTTCAATAATAAATGAATTGGAAAATTTAAAATGTTGTAATGTTAATCGTTTATCGATAGTAGATGCTAAACAAATAGCTGAACAACGTCTTTAACATTATGCAGGTATTATATATTAATGTTAATTTCACAGTGTACAATTTCTATATGAGAAGTTTAAGAAGATTTGATATTTCTTTTGTTGAAAGACTTAACTGTAGATTCGACATGTGCGATATATATGGCATCGTTAAATTTTCCAAAATGAGGGTATAGTGCCGTATTATCTTATGAGCGCTGTCCGTAAAAAGCATGCGTTGAAATAAAAACAAAAACAAAAACAAACATAAAACT
The DNA here is from genome assembly GCA_903981925.1 of Ostrea lurida. NCBI lineage: Eukaryota > Metazoa > Mollusca > Bivalvia > Ostreida > Ostreidae > Ostrea > Ostrea lurida. The sequence continues at coordinate 22,515 of CAJDSM010002999.1, forward strand.
CATACCATTCCTCTAACCTTTGTTTGCACTGAAGATATTGGGTCTAACGTAACGTATACGCTTACTGCGAAAGACACGTGGAAATTAAGGCCACCTCCATTTTGAGGTCTCTTGACAATCTATACATGAATTATTTTCCTCTCACATATAATAAAAATAAAAATATTCTCTTGAGAGGTGTTTAACAAATCCAAGACAAATTCAAGTTCATGGCAAGCGCAGCGTAACACAACAATCTCTCTCTCTCTCGTCTCTTTCTTCTCTCTCTTCTCTCTCTCCTTCTCTCTCTTTCATCTCTTCTCTCTCTCGTCAATGCATGGAATTCGTAAAACAAAAACCGAGCCAAGAAAGAAGTTGTTTCAGAGTTTTAACAATTATTTTCCTTAAAGTATATTCTTACCTCACTAATAATAGGCTAACTTTCTAGCGGCAAATTATTTTCTAACATAGCTTTGTTTACTTTAGCACATGAAGAGGCCTTCTAAGGGTATCTATGCCTTTTAAAAATGCAGTATGTGTGGTGATGCCGTGATAGTATTCATATTCAAATTTAAGAAATGGTCTTTTCATAAATATTTATTTAATTACATATTGTAATACACATTTATCCTCGCAGACAACTTTTACCCACCTTGTTCGTCTTAACTACTGTGTTTTCATGTAAAGTGTGTTCTCTCATATGTCTACATTGTAATATTTATATGTGGTATTTGTAATATCACCATGGTTTTTTAGACAGAAATGTAACAGCGCAATAGAACGTATATGTATTTGCGCTTTATAAATGATATAATTAATAATAATATATATAACATTTCCTACAATTTACCGTTCTACCTGCTGTGCCAGCTTTAAATTTCTGAAATCTAGTAGTGGGAGGGGGGGGGGGGGTTCATTCCTTATTGGCTATCAAAATATAACTTCGCACTGTGAAAATTAACTCAGCATTCACTAACATGTTGCTTAATCAAACTTACTTTCTCTCATTACCTTCTGTAGAAAAATAGATGACTAGTGTGGTTTATATTCTTCGCAAAGCATTCGGATCATTGTGTATAAATAAAATAGCACCTTTCACACCGCTTTAATGTCCTCCCTTTAATGGAGGAGATGTTATTTTGTTTGTTATTTTTAATTTATGCAACTATTTAAAGCGGTAAGTATCATATCACTTGTGAAAAATTAAATTTAACCAAAAGTTACTAAGTTTACATAGCTGAATAATGTAGCCTCTCCGATTTTTTTTTATTCTGGAGCTCACCCCCCCCCCCCCCCACAAAAAATAAGGAGAGGGCTACATTATACAGCTAATATATATTGTAAAGAATGTGGAATTCGCCAATGCCTCCGTTGGGCGGGCATTGTGACGTCAAATCAAATTACATACATCTTGGCGTAATATTCAAATTGTGACGAGTCCACATAGATTTCAGAATTCGCGCAGATAACTTGACAAAATCCCAGTCCCATACACTCTGGTAATGTCTTATAAGTCCAATAACTTGAAAAACTACCGCATTATTTATTAACTACATTTTTTAAAACAATATATCTTGCTTTTTAACAGATATGTCAACTTTTAAAAATAATGCGTTTAGCAAAAAATGGGTCCTACTATTAATGCATTTTCGCAATTCTAGCCTGCAATGAGATAAAAAATAGATTTTGTGAACAGTCATGTGTCAAATGAGTAAAAATATTTTTTACAATACATTTCCTCATAATCATCATTTTTAACTAAGAAGAAGCTGCCATTATTTTCTAATAAGATTTTTCAATAAAACGTCTATGACCGTCGGAATAGCTTACATTAATGATATACCAAGGAACGAAATGAAAAAAAACAAATAAAAACCTTATTATACTTTGGAAAACAAGCATATTCACATATTGGCTTACTAATACAATGCAAAATTTGATTCTTTTTGGAAATTCCAAATGTTTAAGGAAAAAGCTCAATCTGCTGTGACACAGCCTCTTAAAAAGTTCATTGTTAACGTATCATCAATCGACCATTTGGCCCCACACCCTACCTCACTGCACAGAGAGACTACTCATTATCATTATATAGCTTAACCGCGGACCACTATGAATATAGAAAGCCTGTCAACAATATCGCACCACAAAAAAACACCATATCTCACTTTCTATAATCAACACATTAAGTTTTACACTAACTATCAATAGAGACAACAAAGCAGCTTGAGACTAATATATGGATCAACTGAACACTCACGTTCATAGAACGCGTGTTTATATCACCCACTTACTTATCAAAAGATGTCGGATCACATGAGAAACCCTAAACTTACGCCAACGCGGAATTCGACTCAACACAACCAATCGAAACGGAGTTAGAGTAGAGGACCTTCCGCTACCTACAGCTATCAACACAAAGTGACTAACGAAAATGAGAGATCGTTTCACACACACACACTCTACAGGGAATTGCGTAAGCAAGATAATTTTTGAAAATGGTCCACTTTGGGCATTTTTCTTGCCACCTAGCTCGCACTGAAAACCAGAGGTTAAAGAGACCCTGAATTTAACAATTCATGTGCCGTTGTCCCAAAAGATCATTCATTCCAGATTTAAGAGAGAGAGAAATGTCTCATGGGACAGAGTGAGCAAAAGAGTTAAAAGAATGTCAATTGTACTCCATTTCATCAATGACCTAATGTGACCCCACTCCAATCCAAAATTCGCCACCGATCCTGCATCTATGAAATTTACAATTTTGATAAACAGCTCCCAATATCATCTCCAAATCATTCATTTAGTTCACATTACATGACAAATGAGCATTAAAAAATCTTTTTCAAATGTTCACACACATAACACTAATGTACCATTTGGCCCGCCCTACAGTCAGATACCCTACCCCAGGACACCAAATTTACAATTTGTAGAGCACTTCCTGCTGACATCACCTATCATTGGTTCTCTCAGGCCATGCTGGTTAGTGAAAAGAAGAAGATTTAAAATTGGTCGACTTTTGGCATTGTTTGGCCGCCGCCCCCGAGGCCCCAGGGTCAAGAGACCCTTAAATTGTACAAATTGTATCTGCCCCTTGTCCAAAGATGCTTTCATACCAAATTAGAAAAGAATTGGACTGGTGGTGCTATTCCAAGAAGTCAATATAGAAAGTTTGACATAAAACGTTGTTACACTTTCGGCTGTCACAGTGAGCTCGGACGGGACGCACTGACGAGATGTCACACGACGACGACATATGAGACCATTGCAATAGTCTCACACTGAGTTTACGCCCAGTTTGAGTTTACTCAGGTGACCTAAAAATCCATTTTTTAACAAGACCCTTCCCTTTAATCTATAATAGTACTAGATAACACTATGCATGTTTCTAAAGTTTATTAACAAATGTCACTTTTTAAAACAATAATTAAAATGTAGTAATATTAATGTTTAATATTTTCTACACATAAAACAAGTCACTTCAATAATTATTTGTGTATCATTATCAAATTGATATCAAATGACCAAAATTTTATAGTAACGAGAACTTTTTAAAACCCAACACCTCCCCCAAACTGAATCGATCTTCTGATCTCACTCTTCATTAATTTGGAATTTCTCTCATAAATTTACAGCCTCTACAACTTGACCTTCCTGTCTTTTGCTTTAACATTTGGAAACACATTCCTGGAGGCTTTTCTGTACAAGACAGCACATGTTAATTTCACCGTCCTACTGAATCTCACTTTGTCTGGTTAGTGATCTGCTTATATTCTTTCAAAACAAAGTGCAAAAAAAAAAAGTGTCACCATATTATGCCAATCATGTGCTTGTCATAGTTTGGATTATCAAATTATTTCAACACTTTTTTATTCTGTCTTCAGGTATTTCTATTCCATCCTTATTGTTGGGATTTAAATTTGTGAAGGAAGAACCAGCACCAGATTTAGAGTCCGATAAATTCTTAAAGAAGAAACGATTGTAGTAATACATTTATCTTGTACATGTGCAACACGTCTCTTTTTCAATGTACCAGTATACATGTATTTATGTTATGGTTACCTGATGTGTTTGAAACATCATGCAAGGTTGCATACTTGAAAGAATACTCCTGATAGATCTGTTGTTCAAACTAAGGTGAGTTAAAAAAATATATTTGTATATCATTTAACTTCAATTTCAGGTTTTAAAACCAATAAATCCATGGAAGATTTATCTAGTTTGTTATGAAGTTTTCCAAGATAAATGCTGAGGACATAGATTTTGCATTTACCTCACACAAATAAAAGTTCATTTGGAAAATACATAAGGGTATGAACTGTGACGCTTCACGCTGTCACAAAGCATTTAGTACTTCATGAAAAGTAATTGCCATTAGTGTGGCAGTTCATACCCTCATGTATTTCCAAATAAAATTTATTTCTTATATATCTACAATCTCATATCTGTTGGAATTCCCAACCACTGAAATAGATGTACTGTGTATGAGGAAATGCCTATCTGACACTATAATCGGTAAAAATATCATATTGCAAAAACATTAGAAATATAAAGATTTCCTCATGAATGCATTGCAGCTATACTTGTTGTGAAGTGCTACCACTCTCCCTGAATATGCTAGAGTAGAGCATCGCAATTTGTACCCTCATCTATTTTCAAATATGAAATTTATTTCCTTAATAAGAAAGAGAATGAAATCATTATGCTTATCAAAATTGAAGTTTTAATCTTTTCAAGTGTCCTACAGAAGACAAATGTAGCGAAAAAAAGCAAAGCGAACATGTCAGATGATGTAAATTACATACACAATGTAACTATCACCATTAACACTCGACAAAACATCCATTGTCTAAAAAATATGGACAATAAATGGATTATTACTAAAAGATGATTGTTCATGTGCATAAGATATTTAAAATATTTCAGAAAGGGGTACACACACTAATATATTGCACCATTCCTGTAAAAAGTATCACAGTCATTGCTATATTAGAGATCACCAGTATAACTGTACAAACTTTACAATTTCATTGTAAAGGGTAATGGTGGTGTTAAACACCCATAACATTCGAAGATATGGAAAAATATACTTAACCACAACATTATGTACTATGTATATGCACATTATACCTACCTATAAGTGCTGTATGTTGAATGTGTACATTTCTAAAACATCAAAGAAATCCTAGTGTAACATGCAGTATCATTTGGCGATCATAAACTTAAAAGGAAAACAAATAACCAACCAAACCCCCCCCCCCCCCCCCCCAAAAAAAAACCCCTAAAAACAAAAACAAAAATACAAAACCTTCTATGATCTTCCAACTACATAATAAATATATATGTAACAGAAAAAAATCCTCACAAGTTGCCAGAAACCAGTTTTGAGAAAAGAGAGTGTGGATCCCTCAAAAGGACTGATGGTGTATTGAATTCTGCAACATTTCCATCCTTCATGACTACTATACGGTCACTGTCCATAATGGTGTCTAGTCTGTGAGCTATTGTAAGGACTGTGCTGTTTTTAAATTCCTCCCGTATGGTTTCCTGAATCAAAGAGTCTGTTTTCATATCTACACTCGCTGTGGCTTCATCAATGCACAATACCTGAAAACATACAATGCAATATTTATATAATTCTGTCATCTAGCACATGCATAAATAAAAATACTCTTTACAAGTTGGTGAAAAATTACCTTCATTTCTCATACAAGTAAAGAGTTCATATGCAATAAATGCTGCCTTTCCGCAATTACATGTGTAATATATTCTGGTTTCATCGTAAATTTAGTTGCATGGAGTGGAGATTCACATAATGAATATACTACTGTTTGGGTTTTTTTCATTTAAACTTCTTATCCATCAATAAAGGTTTACATAATTACCTTAGTTTTAGTTAATATGGCCCTGGCTAAGCACAAAAGTTGTTTCTGCCCCACAGAGAACATTTTCCCCCTCTCCCCGACATCAGCCTGTAGACCACCCAGTTTTTCCACAGCAGACACAAGGTGACATCTGTGGAGGGAATTCCAGATTTCTTCATCTCCATAAATATTAGATGGATCTAAGTTTTCTCTCACAGATCCACTGAATAGAAAAGGATCTTGTGGAATCACAGCAAACCGGCTCCTGAAAGAAATCTGTCTTATCAGGACAAGTTTATTTGTCTACAAAAATAACCAAGTTAGAGTGAGTATAGTACTATTGTTGAAGATTTTGCTAATCAAGGATCTGAATCCATTTTAGTTTCCATCTTAAAATTAGTCTCATTTTGAAATTATATGGAATAATGATCAAGTAAAAAATGTTAAAAGACTTAATCTGATGTACTCGACAAAGGAAAACACTAAAAACACCAATGTAGCCTTGTAAGCCCATTATGATTATTTCAGAGAAGACAGAATGTAGATATAGAAAAGGCCACACCAATTTGTAAAATAGTTCTTTGGATTTTCAAACAAAAAAAGTGAGGCAAGAGGGCGAAATTATTTTATAAATATTATTTTTCATTTTGGAGATAAAATTTATGAGGCGAGCGAATACAAGAAATATAAATATTATTAATTGAATTATACGTAATTTCAATAAGCGAGCGCTTACAAATAAAGATCTAAAATCATTAGAAATCATTTGCTTACCATATGAACTTAATATTTGTCAGTATTTTGAAGTATCATATATAAAAAGATAAGAAAGCATAAAAACACCAGATTACAATGTCAAGAACTTTCTCAATGGCCTGCGTTTCTATCATTTGTCAGCCAAGTGTATCAAGATTTTTTGTGCTTGTCGTAAAATGTCAAAAAAATTGTGAAAAAAATTTTATTTGGATATTTTATACATGCGAGCGAACATTATTTTTTGATAATATTATTATTTGGATTTATCAAAAATAGAAGCGAGAGAGTCCGTAGAACTAGATTACGAATTGGCATGGCCAAAGGCAATATTATTCAAATCCATGCATACAGTGAAAAGTTATGGCCCAAGTATGTTACAACCATTATGTGCATTGTAACCTTAACCTTTGACCAGAGACCTTGGTTCAAGGTCATGACACTTCCTTGGGTCCAGGGCAACAATTCTGTGAAATATTCCAATCCATGCACTCAGTGCAAATTTATGGCTATGACAATGTTACAACCACTATATGCAGATTGACCAGTGACCTTGGCTCAAGATCATGACACTTCTTTGGGTCCAGGGCAACAATTCTGTGAAATACTATTCCAATCCATGCACTTGGTAAAAAGTTATGGCCCATACAAGGTTAAAACTATGTGCGTTGACCTTGATCTTTGACTAATAATCTAAAGGTCAGGACACACCCTTTGAATTCCGTGAAATACTGTGGAATCATTTTAATTCGTGGGGGCCAATGTTCGTGGGTAACCAATTTTTTGCTGATTCGTGGGGATGTAATTTCGTGGGTAATTGATAAATAATGCGAACGACATAATATTTATAAAGATTAAAAGGAAAATAAAATATGTTTGTGGGGACGTAAATTCGTGGGCAAGGGTGACCCACGAAATCCACGAACATTGGTCCCCCACGAACAATGATGATTCCACAGTATTATTGAAATCAATCCACTCAGTGAAAAGTTATGGGCCAAACAATGTTAAAACCACTATGTCTATTGTGACCTTGACCTCTGATCAGTGACCCTGGTTCAAGATCATGATACTTTCTAGGGTCCAGAGCAACAATTCTGTGAAATAGTGTTCAAATCTATAGAGTGGATCAGAAGTTCTGGTGCGGACAAACTATTTTGTCAGGAAGTCGGACGGACAACGCCATAACATAATACGCCCGATCTAAAGACAGGTGTATAAAAATCAAAATATGACTAGAAAAAATCCCAAGGAAAATGTTTAACCTTATGTCTTTGAGATCAAGATATCTGATGCTCATGTCATCCACTTTTATATCTCCCTGGTGTACCTCCACAATTCTGAACAGGGCCTGGAACAGACTGGACTTGCCTGACCCGGTCCTGCCCACAATGCCCACTTTCTCGTTAGGCTGGGTACAGAATGTGACTCCACATAGAGCATCAGTCAGGTCTGCTCTGTATCTCAGGTAAACATTTTTGAAGGAAACCACACCCATGGTAGGCCAAGATGGAGAGACCTGTAATATATAAAGTAAGAAGAAAACAAGAGGCCCATGAGCCACATCGCTCACCTGAGCACTGCTTCACTAAGAAGAGCAGTAGTAACAACTTTAATCCCCCATTGTGGCCCCACCCAACCCTCGGAAGGGGGGGGGGGGGGCATTATCTAAACAAATTTAAATCTACTCCATATTGGGAAGCTTTCAGGTACATGTAAATATCCACTCGTCTGGTTCAATGAAGAAGATTTTGAAAGAAATCCCCAGATATTTGAATGTAAAAT
>CAJDSM010003001.1:0-10323 GCA_903981925.1 Ostrea lurida
ACCGGGGTAAATACGAAAAAAATGAAGATACGCAATAGTACCTGGTAATCAATCTCATAAAGCCCACGAAGAATACAAAATTAAGACTGGGACAAAAATAGACCTCGGGACTCACTAGGCCCAGGCAGATATTGGAAAAGGTAACTAGGAGAAGTAAGCATCCCTTGTAGACCAGTCACTGCCCCGCAATCCCTTTTATATCGGAATAATCAGTAGTCCAAATTAAAATGTCTAATGACAGGTTATACATGTATTTGCAAACAAGATCATTTTAGCGACCGTAGAATTTGCGAAATATTGACTTGAACAATCGATACTGCTATATACTAGTAGATAGGGACGTGCCGCTGGAATAGGTAGCCTTTAACCATTTCAGAATATATGAAAAGGTATAGAAATCAGCATGAAATATATGATAGGGTCATTTAAAATGTTTGCTCAATTAATTATATGAATAGCCTTCTAATCTGCAGCTGATAAATCTTACACGAGTAAACATAGTTAATCCGGTTTTAATTAGATATCATGGCAGCCCAGTTGATCGCGTTTATAGAAAGGAACTTTGCGACTCCTTTGTCCAGGACACTTGCGACTGCCTTTTGCATTCCCGGTGAACTATTGTTTAAGCAGCAGTCCATGATGTCATATGGGAAGAGTTACCTTGGACAGAAATATAGTGAAAAGGTAATGCAATTCTCAAATCTAAACTACATTTATACATATGAAACAGCGGAGGTTCTGCGATGTCAGCGTCACGTCCCTACCCATGAAAATAAGAAGTCCCCCCCCCCCCCCCCCCCGCGTGAAACCACTTAGCACTCAAACTAATTTGTAGTTATAGCCCTATGTAGAACATGAACTCAAGAATCAAATCAGTCAAGAGACAAACATTATATGCAGGTGATAATGAAATATATGTATTGCTACATGGATATTGGAAGTTTACAATGGAGAAACTACATGTAATTATAAATTGAAGTCATCCCGATTGTGAATTTATAAAGCTGAGTTTTGAGTTTCATCTATCTTCTAATGTGAATGAAACATGGAAGAATATTTGGTTTCTTTTTTTTCATCACATGAATGTACATGAAAAAAAACCCCTCAAAACCCGTAAATATGCTAGCGTTTACAAGTCGAGTAGATGACCACAGCAAGGGATTTTTTTTCAGGAAGAACGACAACCAAAGGCCGCACCGACATTGTCAATGAGAAATCCTCTCTTTAAATGTCACTCTCAGGTAGAAAGAATCTTACTGTGACCAGGCTACGCTCAATTCAGTTAAACCGGGTCCGGAGGACACCTACATTCTAACGATAGAACATTCTATCTAACTCTCAGGGTACTTGTGCGTATTGTGAAATATGATGAATTTCAGTGTTCCATTCTTATTGAAAATTTAACTGTCTATGATCTCAAAAAGCCACGATCTAGTATTTCAATAGTGGTGTAAAATGTTGATTTGGGAAAATCAACTACTTTTTATTTACACTTGTCAAATATATAATACCCCTTTGTTTACAACATGCAGGGAATTCCATACACAAGTTTAATAGTAAAATATTTCATTTCTTAAAATACACGAAATAAATTTGTAAGGCTTAGGCTGAAGCGCATAATTCAGTGCGCTTGGCGTCTAGTCCACTCATGTATCATTGTAGATGCCATCATACAAGAGAAAATACTATTCGCTACATACCTCTGTTGATCATAACAAGTCTGAGCAAGCCCACAAAGCACAGGGTTTTGACACAATCTGAATCGACGAACTAGATGTGTAAAGTAATAGGTACAAGGAACTAACAATCCCCATAAACTCGGTTGCCCCTCGGTCAAACTTTCAAAACTTTTGTTAATTTTTGATGATGAAAAAGATTCCAGCGAAAAGGCAGAAAATTATCTTATTACAGTTCATGCATATAATCTATTACCTTGTTCATCAGGATGGTTGAAAATTTGAGATCAACTCCGAAAATTGGTCGTCCGTCGCAACCTACACCCAACATCCAGGCAATTTTTTCTTATTCATTAAATTTTTACATCATCCGGCACCTCGTGTTCAGCCATGATTGATTCATCCAAAATATAGACTTCTGTGCCAAACTCAAATAGATGATTGGAACCTGTGACAATCGATCAAGGATCACTCTCCATGAACAACATTTGAAAAGTTGATGATCTTGATGAATTATGTTCTTGTTTCGGTGCATATCATGGCGAAAGTCTCGCCTCAGGAGCAGGAGAAGGTCAACGTGCGTTGAGCCCGTGCTTGCAACCCGTCGCGGTTAACTTAACGTTTAAAATAGGAGCGATTGCTCCTCGCAAAAAGCTCGGAATTTAGAATGAGAATCACGGTTTCGAATAATACTAAAAAAGCGGTCCCGATTGTCGCAGCATGGTCGCAAAAGAACCCTCACTGCACGCTAAGCATAAGTCAAATTTGCAGCCCAACACCTGTATGGCAATGGTTGAAGTGCCAATAGAGTTAAGTATTCTCAACGGAAACTAAAACAATCATCTTTCAACTTGTTCACAAATGATTTTAGTCAATAGTGACCGTTGATAATACAGAAACGTTCATCTTCTCGTCCGGCTAAATTGTGAAAGTTTGATGATGCGCTCTGAGAATGTCCTAATTGGCTAAGGTTCGACAATCACATGCACGCCCGCATGAGCGATGGTATATCCCTTTCCGGCAATTAGTGTGCGAGGAGATAATATAATTATGAACACGAAATTAAATGTAAATTGGAGTGGATTGCCTCCTTTCAGTTGCTAAGAAGAATCCATTTTACAATGAATGTATTGATAACAGACTGTATAAAGCGGACACTTATCGAGCCTCATCAGTTTCCAGAACGACTTATGTGAAGCGTTAAAAGATCTACTATATTCATCCCACAATGAATACCTATCGCATGTTTTTTGGTTGTTTAAATAGATCTATAATTGCCCGCTGACTATACTAAGAAACACAAAATAGCAGCGTAAGCGATAATTCCCATTTAGAATAGCTGAAATTAGCCAAAATAATTGATTACACAGATGCCTCGTGATAGAAATCGGACTGCGTATGCATACGTTACGTTCTGAAGCTTTGCTCACTAAACGTTGCATGTAAAAATAATAAACATGCTTTGTGGATAATTCTTCATTCAATGTTTTATTATGAGGTACTAAACCAAGGTATTATTCTCTAGAAGATAGTTTTAATAAGAGTCTGGAAGCTCTTCAAAAAAAAAGTTATATCAAAAAGTTGAAAAATTGTGGTTTTGTTATTAGCCCAACATAATGTGCAGGTGTTTGAAAAATGTTGCATTCTTTTACGATGTTGTTTGAACATCACAGATGCTATGTGCATCGACAGTGCAACGACTTTTCATTTTGAGAACATTTCGCTTTATTTAGAGGCACTAAGTCAATAATACATCTACTGTTTTCGTCCCAATGTTAATCCCCATAAGGAATAGTTGGATCCGACGTACAGAATAGTTCAGTAACGATGTGTCACGGTGAGCTATATCACATGGAGTTTCCATCAGCTCTTTCGACTTTCAAACAGGCAGATCAACAACTTAGTGGTTAATATAAAAATTTACTAAACACTTGTCCAGAAATTGTCTATCAAGTGTGCTATAAAATGACAACACTACCTTACAAAAAATCCACAGTAATAGCATTGGACAACCAAACATTTTACAATTCCTTTAATAAAAAAGACAAAATAAACATAAATGACAGTGAATTATACAATGAGTTCATGATTAAGTTTATAATGACGCTCATCCATCTACACACAGAACTGTGTCCCACACTGGACATTATGAACACAATATCACACTTGGGTCCTCTCTCATCCAGTCAATAAATCCAGTGGTCATCAATCACTGCTGCCCAAACATACACGACAGGAATCCCTATCCAATCCGATCTAAAGCTTCCAGTAAGATGATGCTGTTGCCCCTGACAACCTTAAAAGACAGAATGTTGCAATAAAAATGACATGCACTGTAAAAAAAATTATAAATAAATCATTTACTAAAAGAATAAATATTTTTTATATTCACATTCACTGATGTTTTTGCCTCACTCTGCCAATAAACTTTTGTGCAAGTGGCTTCCAATCTCACATATAAAAAGTTCCACACATTCAATATCTGTTTTATAAACGTCATAAAAAATTAATTATCTGGTTCTCAGGCCCGCCCGCGTCAATTCAAATGGTGCCGCATGAGTAATTTTATCGTCAATTCAATATAAAAAAAAATTCCAACGCGGCAATGTGTTATTCCAGAAAAATCTAGTTTCCGATTCTGATTTTAGAATTTTTAATGCTTAGTTGTCAGAAACGCTTGGAAGACAAGATCATTAACGTTAAGCATTTGTGATACGTCGATGTAAACATCACATGCTGTCAAGATGGCGGGAATCATGCCGCTGGTATGTGTACAAGGATGAGTTCTACAATCATCCTTCCCCGGAATATCATAGGAAGATTATCGGAAGCGTGCACACTATCTTAACTCTACTCAGCTTTAATAAGTGACAGCTTGGTCTATCAGAATAATGGACATTTCCACTGAAGTGTTTACATTACAATGTGTGTTTGCAAGGTCGGCAAAAATGAGTGATGGTTTTGATCGGTAACGACGAACAGTAAGGTTTGTGATACAGCTGCTTTTATCGGACAATATTTTTGGTTTTGAACTTGCCACCTAGCCAAAAGACGTCATCGGCAGACACTAAATGTAGATGAAATGACAACGATGATGACAGTGCCTGTTCAGCGACAAAAACGCATTGACATTTCGTTTTGCTTCTTCAAGAAAAATATCTCTACCTGACCCGTATTCAGAAGTGTCGAACAATAAGTTTATAACAATATTCTATCAATGTTGGACCATGCAATGCTTGGATTCACACAAGAGAATATTACACAGGGTGAGAATTTCATTCAGGCTATCTTTTATCAAACACATTTTTATCTTGAGAAAGTGGAAATTTAACTCATGTACTTCTTTTACATTTGAAATTCCTTATGTTGATTTAAAGGAACAAGGCTTCCTGAATTCAAGAGCATTGTTCATCGAGCTGCAGCAGGTGTATGAAACTAACAACAGAGGCGCACCGTCCCTCTTTTGCTACACCACAAGGGAAGCAGTTAAACAATGGACATGTATGCTAGATGCCATTTTCCCCCAAGTGCAGGGACAGCCAAAACATGCCAAATGACTGTGAAGTGTATAAACTGTGAAAAGAGACATGTTGTATCAAGATCTGAGCAACAGTGTATTAGTTAAATGTACAATACATTAACATTGTGTGTAGTACACAATAATATGTCTAATTGAATAAATCTGTTAAAAAAAAAGGCCTCCCTCGTCATTTATACTGGCAATAAAAAGGAAAAAAAAAAATGCCTCCCTCCCTCATCAAAAATTGAAAAAAATTGGCCCGAGAACCAGATAATTAATTTTTGATGGCCTAACCAATTTAAGCTGCTGTTTATTAATATATATATATACACGTGGATATAAAAAAAATCTTATTTCTGCAGTCATTATAAAAATTTTAATCGATGCTTTTCCATCAAAAAGTTGCAATTAAAATTTGTTTCAAAGTATCTAACTTCAACTGAGTATGCCTAAGGCCAGTAAGCGACAAATCCCCACTATGTATTTGGTCTTTGTTACCAACATCTGTAAGGCAGCTGATGTTTAAGGCAAAACCCGGAGAGCTGAGGTCCAAAACAAAGCAAAACTCAGAGGCTAGGTCCAAAACCCAGAGGGCTGAGGTCCAAAGCCAGTGAAATATATGAGGGCCAGTAAAAATCACATTCAATATGACTCTTAAATAAAATTCACACATGCATTGGTAACGCCGAAGTGGCCGAACTGAATCAAATTAAATACAATTTACAAGAATCTATTGTGAGTATGTAGATAGATGCATTACCCAGAGGTTGGTGTGTAGAAGAAAAAGATTGATTGATTGTATATTGTTTTATTAAAGTCCCGCTTAAGAATATTTCACTCATATGGAGACGTCACTATAGCCGGTGAAGGGCTGCAAAATTTAGGCCTACGCTCGGTGCTCATGGAAGGGAGGAATTTTTATTGTGCCACACCTTCTGTGACACAGGGCAACGTTTCTTTCCTGGTCTCATCCAAAGGACCACCCCATTTAGTCGCCTCATACGACAAGCAAGGGGCACTGAAGACCTCTTCTAACCCGGGTCCCAACGGGAGAAAAAAGGTGAATTTGTTTGACAGGTAGTACCATCTCTTTCGATGAGCAGGTGCTAGGACCTTGCAATCACCTACAGCCTATTGACAGAAATCGTTTGACAGACGGAGAGCCACACCTACAATCATATCTATTGACAGACATTGACTAACAGACAAAGGGCTACACCTACCACCATGCCTATCTGGTTCCTCTCTCCCAGTTTGGTCTCTTCCAGACATTCATCCACCACCAAGTTCATGAAGGGATCATATCCGCGTAAAACTCCTGTAATTTGTCTGCCTCCGTTCAGCTTCACTACAATACAAACATACAAGTAAGCTATCTTTGAATGTGAAAAACTGGATAGCTATTAAAGCTATTAGAAATATACATGTAATTTTTCACACTTTTGAGTAGCAGAATTTCCTGAAGATTATGATACCAGTGGACTGTAGTTTAATACATAATGTGTCAAATATTGCGATATGTATCAAATTATAATGAGTCGTAGTAGAATCGGGTTAGATTTGACCATTGATGGAAGATTGACAGTGTTCTATCGTACTATGGTTATAGTACTGTTCCAATACCTGCCACAGACAGTTTTAATCAAATCACGATTCAACTATGATACGCGACCTCGGTTTCTGCGGTATCATCCAAAGGACAGCCCCATTTAATCGCCTCTTACAACAAGCAAAGGGGTGCTGAAGACCTATTCTAACCCAGGTTCCCAAGGGGTTGGTTGTGGAGAGTGTACTAAGTGAAATTGTGGCCATTGTGAAGAAAGAAAGTAAGCAATGCCATAATCCTGAGGATTGCTGAATAAGTGCAATAAACACTGGACATAGCGGTAATAACCTATATAAGACATTCCATATCAATCATTGCTGCATAAAAGAGCTCAAACCAAAATTACCAAATACAAATTGTGAATACATTTGAAATGGTTCATAAATATTTCCAGAAGTATCGGATATAGCACTTTTTCACACAAAATGTACAAATATATAAACTCTAAAGCGTTTTTCTCCGTTGAACAGGATATATTTACTCTTCCTCCCAACCTGTCAAAATATGAAATGGGTAGCATCATCCAATAACTTACAAATCCCTGCACTTTTAATCCGTAGTGAAACACACAACATGGCTACTTACGATTTATTTTCTTCTCCATATACCTAAAAAAAAAAAAAAAATAAGTAAAAGTATTTTTAAACAAACTTGTTTGCGGGGGGTATAATAAGATACATAGAATAAAACATAAAAATTGCTGAAAATGAAACATTAATTATGCGACATTTTCCGAATATTTAACATGGAAAAATCACTTAGTCAATAGGAAAGATCTATGCATGTATCATGGGTTATACATGAAATCTGCATGCTGACTTATTTCTACGTTTCATTTGAATAAAACTTCCATTTCAGCCGTTATTCAGTGATATCAAAAGAAAAGTACAATAAAGCCAAATTAGTATGATTTTCATCAAATTATCTCAAGTTATTACAAGCCATACATATTGCACTATTCAGTTACATGTATGTAAAACAAAATTACTTCTTTAACTCTGGTGGATGGGCTTTACTCATTTTGATTTTCTTTGGATTGCAGATCCCTTAAAATTTTCCTAAAAATGCCGGCAATCTGAAAACGCTTTGTTTACGTGTAGTCTTTGTTACAGAGGCGCTTGATATCGTTACGTTAATTAGGCAAATTTGCATGGGCAAAGTTATTCTGGCAGCTAAAGTCTTAAGTCTTTAAAAAAGTCAGCGTTGAATCTGATTTTACAGGAACAGGATACCAAGTTTTCTTATCATTATGACATTACTGATACATGAACGACTTAATGAATGGCAAATCTACATCTTTTGAGAGTTTAATCTTTCAAACGTCACTGTTTTCTGTGCACACCATTTAGCGCCATATTTGATAAAATAAGTTTTCGGGTGAAAAAAAAAAGTACCTGCATTTCATTAGGAATTCTGTCTGTTAGAGACGTTTACTGTTCACAGTTTTAATGAAGTAAGTGCGCTCGTTATACATTGATATTTGTATGAAATGGTTTATGATTTGTTGTGTTGTTTTGTAAGTCTGCAGGGATTTTCATTTGATTGTAATATATTTAGACTAGTGATGTTTTTGCATTGCAAACTGTAGTTTGACTACAAACATGTCTTCTGTGAAATATTTTAACTTCATTAACAGAACAGAAAATCCAAGCAAGACTCTAATCAAAACCTAATATCCTTCATGCAAAATAAGCTGCTATGAAATAAATCAAAGTCTTTAGGGAAACCCTGTGTTTATCTTTATGGAAACTCTTTCTGACAGCCGAAGACATTCATTCAATCATTGTCAGAGCGAGCTACCTACTAGTACTATGAAATCAAGTTTCCACACTCGAGCCAAGAGAACCCTGACAGCTGAATGAATATAAATAAAATTTTACTGCATCAAACCACAGGGGCTTGTAGTGTTGTTACGATCTATCGAAAAATCGTCGCTTTCTCAGCACTTGGCGACAATCAATTATAAATTTCGAACATAGATTCATCGCTGACTATTCCGAAAAAAGTATTATTCACCGTTTATAATACTAAGGGACTTAACTCTATTCTATTCTCGACACTCGTACTTTCAGATGAACTCGAAGTCTCTGAAGAGTTGTCAGAACTACATGTAGATGTGCTGTCAACATTTGCATTTAGAGGCATTGCGTTTGTTTTTTGTACTCTCAGAAAAGCGTCTCATGGCCATGCCCTAGCTGGCGATTCGCCGGATTACAGATAATGAACGGACAACCAATTGATGATGAATGACAGAATGAACGGAACGGGGTAACACTATATGCCCCCAGCCATTTATGGACGGGGCATAAAAAAAGGTGCAATTTTTTTTAAAATGCATATACAATAACATACATGTATCTTTTTGGATTACAATTTTGACAACATAACATTGAAATTTGCAATATATCTGATATTCAGAGTCTCTTGAAAACTGTCGTAATGATCGATTTATCCGATAAAAATTAGTAAATGCCGATACAGTTCTTGCTATATTGTCGGTCCCGATGTCCGATAAGATCTGGCGGGGACGAAGTTCATTTTATGCCAGCTAAAATGGCGCCATGTGGCCCACGAAAATTCAAAACTATGCAAACACGGCAAAGCAATGACGGGAAATTCGGAAGACTGTAGTTACAACGAACTACAGGAGAAAAGAACCGCGTGACTCAAGAGGACCGGTAGGAATTTGAGAACCTGACTTCAGTTTGACTACGGGGAAAATTTATTTATCTGGATTAATCTGACATTAAAATTATTTACAATGGATTGCAGAGGAAGGAATAAAATAGTCGGATGACAGACAGAGAAGATTGGAGAGAAGTTTAGATTGAAAGAGAAGGTTAGGATTTGAGAGGGAGAGACAAGATCTAAGACAGAAGTCCGGGGGGGGGGGGGGGGGGGGTGAGAGAGAATTAGGGATATTAAAGGAGAAAACGTGAAAAATTTTGAGCTATGGTGGGAGTTTTAGATAATGAAAATGAGGACTACAGAGTGCAAAGAAAATCAAAGGACAATTTATGAAGAACTTTTTAGGTAAATGAGATTGAAATACATTTTAGTATAATCAATTTGTGGAAATAAAAATATTCAAAACCTTAAAAGTTAATGCTAATTTCCGAGGACTGACATAATTCTTTTTGGGCTGACACTATTTCTATGTATCAGTCCAAATGTCTGACACTTCAAAAAAATTTCAAAACTCTGTTTGATATCCCAGCTACTCGGTCGGCAACAAGAGGTCGTCCAAATTAGAAAACCAGTTGGTTTTTAAAAACTAGGGTAGAGGAATCTCAACAATAAAATTTTGAGATTCCCTTGTCGCTATGTATTTTACTACTACATATTAAGTTTTGTGACAAGACCCTAGTGTTGTAAAATTGGACAATATTTACATTGATATTCGAATTGAATCGGCAGTACACGATCGATTATAAAATCGATTATTTTGAACTTCTGGACACGAGATTTTTGCCACATTCAGGATACTCGAGTACGCTCGTCATTACAGCAAAGAATTACGA
>CAJDSM010003003.1:2533-42311 GCA_903981925.1 Ostrea lurida
CGGTCGCTCCAAGTCTGATCAAAATCAAACCTCTCACTTCGCTAATTATATGGACGGTCTCGCGAGTCCGTATAATGAGCGAAGTGAGAGGTTTGATTTTATTCAGACTGCCATTTGGAACAAAAGATTTATAATTTGAAAAAAAAGATTGCAAGAACCTTTTTTGAATTTTCATGGATATACATACATGTACGTCCCTTACACATGATGACGTCACATTACATAAATTAGACCACTTTAGCTTTTAACTTTACATTTCCTCATTTTGATCTGGAATACTCTGATTATTGGAAAACTTCTTCAAGTGGCCATGATCGGGGGAAAGGTGTCGTAAAATAACATTTATTTTCGTTTCAAAGTAAATATTCTCAATTAGTGTAGGAAATTCATTAGCAGCTATTAAAGGAATCTTGTCCATCAAATAAATATCACGATGTAATTACAATGTAACTCATTCCATTTATATGTGTATTCTTCATTTGGTATAACATGAGAAAAGGCCCTATAAAGATTCTATATTTAAAGGCTAAAGTGAGAAGTTTTATAATTCAAATTGTATAAGTGACACAAACTTGGAATTGTTTCACCAAATTACCGCAGTCTATTTGACACAGTTACCTATGAAAATAGTTGTATGCGTGGCAGTTTTCAATGGGAAGCCCGGTCAGCAAACTTCTCTCCAGCTGATCACGAATAAATCTAATTGGTAAAGAATAAAGAGATTGAAAGACGTGAAAATTATTTCGACTTCCGTAAGGACTCTGTCATTGCGCCATTCTTATAAATGACTTCAGAATCCCGTCCTGTTATAATTCAAACCATTTAGACGATCTGCACCAGATGTGCCTGTGTTTTCATCAATTTTAAAACTTGAATGACATGGAGTATCGTTATTCCTTCTTGCTTACAGCTTTAATTAACAGGTCTTCAATGGATTAAACCATGTACTGGCATTTTATTCCCGTAGTTTACAAAATCAATAAAATCGCACTGTCAGCAAGAAACGATTTTCAAAATTATAAAAATAAGTCTGAAGTGGTTATAGAATAACGACAGAAATATGGCCATATTTAGTGTGCATGCTGCAAATGAGAACAAACTTTGTAATAAACCGTAAATATAAATTAAACTAATATCTGCTGAAATTGAATTTTGAGGCCTATGGTATTAAAGGATGAAACTCATCATAAAACAAAAACCATGATACCAAGTTTCTTGTACGTAAAAACTGTTTACGATTTTGCAAACGCGCACTTGCACGCACATTGTCTATCCACCTATGCATATACACGTGTATACAAATTGAACGATAGCCATTCCCTCATGGTGCGCTGCGATTTTCATACACACGAAATGGGTGGGTATTCAGACAGAAATGAGAGTAGAATATAATTTGAAAAGGCAAAGATAACGAACAGTGATCAATCTCGTATACAGTCCCAGATATAAAGGCAAAGATAACGAACAGTGAAAAGTCCCAAATAGAATACAAAACAAGAGTTGGGCAAACACGGACCCCTGTGCACACCAGAGGTGGGATCACGTGACTAGGAGGAGTTGAAGTATACATGAAGATGCGAACTGCAACGCTTTACTCGGTGAAGTTTTCATGAAGCGTAAACACTCTACAACACCCCCCCCCCCCCTATATGCCAGCTGTACGTGATATTCCACACAATTTGATCAACATTGTTTTGATGACCAAAAAAAGTGAGAATTTTCAATTGTACCTAGGACTGTCGTGACACAGGATATTAATATTGATTCATGTTTTTATCCGAAAGACCCGCGACTCTCACATCTGCCAAACAGTTTACGCTTATTATATAATACATGTAACGATTTAAGAATCCTCCCTCCCCTTCATGATTTTCTTTTCTTTGCATGTATCTACAAGTAAGAATTTATTTTGTCCTCGTGTACCATGTTTGATGTCTTTAGAGAATATATGATCTTGAATTTGGCTTAAGAGCTGTCATTAAATTTACATAATAATAATAATAATGATTGGTTTTTATATAGCGCTTTATCTACCTACATGTAGGTACCCAGAGCGCTTTACAATACATCTTGTATTTGACGTATCCAAGGTACAAAAGGGGACCAAACCTAGAACCTACAATATCCCAAAGCGAATGCTCTAACCAACGAGCCAGATCAACAAGAATATGAAAAGAAGTGAATGATTTTTGTGTATATAGGTAGTACGTTCAACATTTTTTATACATTATTTACAAAATGTACATCATGCTGCAGACGCAAAAATACTTGTACATATGTATTGAAAGTCTGTAATTACACATGACGACCAACAAACTCCCAGAATTGTACCAGAGTTTGAGTATTGATATATGCGAGATGTCTGCGTTTCCACTACCTAAATACAATCATTGTTTATTCAAGTCTTTCATTCACAAACGAATCAAATTCCCTTCATCCAGCCAGAAAAAAAAACCTATTGCTTTTGATGTTCGGTAACTCAGTGCATTATTCCGCTTGTGTGGTTATTTCGATTTTGGGTACAGTTTGATCCGATTCAATTTTGGACACTATCTGGTCCGAGGAAAGACCGTTGGCCTGATCGGTTTCACTTTTATGAGGCGATTTTGTGGACTGAAGTTCAAAACACTGATTATTGTCGAGATACCCATTCCTTAGTGCAGAAAGGATGAAGTCGATTGTTTTCGTGTAGACATTTGCCATGTAATCTGTATAACGATCTCCCAACGTAATTTTCACAGCTTCCAGAAAAGGCTCTTTGATTTTCTGAAATAGAAATAAAATGTAAATTGCTAGAGCTATGTATAATTTAACGGATCAGATAAACACGTTAATCGTATACTGTCGAATGTTGGAAACCTTCATTATTGATGAAATGACGGTACTCGTATTCATTATGCATATAGTTGAAAAAAAATTGAAAAGACATTACGTTCGTGTTAAAATTAAAATGTAGAGTGCCACACATAAAGGGAATAGAAGGGTTTATAGATCAAGGCCTTGGTTCGACTCTTGCTACGGTGACTTAACAAATGTCCATTAGACAGCTGCCAAAATAAATGCATGCATTCAAAATGTTCCTTTCTAATTTAAACTAACAGTATTTTTTAAGTAAATCAAAATGCATCACTATCATGTTAACATGAAAAATAAAAATAAGTATAATGTATAACTACAGCACTGTTCTGTGGATTGAAATACCTGTATTAATTCACTCACGAATTATTTATTGTAAGAGTTGTACATGTAAGTGATTCTTATAGCAGGGGACAGTTTCGCACTATAGGCCCGGTCAACCTTCTTAAACCTGTCAGAGTACTGTCGTTGGTTACCATTGCTTTGACAATGTTACCAATGTTTGCCAATAAAATTTTCTGATGGTAAACATTTCTGCAGGCAACCTAGAGCTCTGTTAGCGTTGATAATTTTATTTATGACGTAATCCAAAATGGCGGGCGTCGTATCCACACCGAGAACACTTAACCAGATTTTGTATCACTGCTATTCGTTGACATCAACTGAAGACAATTTTAGATATGTTTTGCATTAAACATGTCCCTGGACAAATCAAAATTTCAAAAGAGAGTTTTTAAGGGGGATCTTTACATCGTCATAATGGCTGACTTCCTTTCGAAATATGGATGAAAATATCACTATCAGGGTTTCATATCAATTCATTTCCAATTTAAATGCCTAGCCGGACGACATGACTCATATAGTTAGCACGTTGCCTTCTGAACTGCAGATCGCGGGTTTTTACTCCAGCAGGGGTTTTAAAAAATTTCAAATGCTTTCTACTTAAAACTGCATTTTTTTGACGAAATTGAGTGAATGTGAAACTTTTTATTTCAAAATATTGTTTAACATATCTCTCTATTTTTCATCCACGTCAAATTTCTCTGGTGTAGCATTCCACCTTAAAAGAACCAAGTGTTTATGATGGCAGAGTGATCACTCACTCTAGCCATTTCGTCCAACAACGCGTGAGTTTTGCAAAATAAAATACTTCGTTAGCCAAGAGCTTACTTCACTCCCCATTTATGGACCAAACAAAAACCCTTGGCAAGTGAAAATATGGATAATATAATTTTCTGGAGAAAGTAATAAACATATTTCTAAATGCAATTTCTGGCTGCAGTGTTGTAACACTTAAAATATGAATGTATCTCTTTGACATTTCATGGTAACTGATTATCCAGTGGTATACAATTGTTGAATTTTTCACCATTTGTAACCACATTCGTTCAGAATACACATAGAACCAATGGTACCAATGACTTAAACTTTGACCATTGGTAAAGCGGTGATGGTACCATTGGGTTTACTGTGAACGCACCCATATTTGGCATGATATTAAACAGTATGACATTTAACTTCGGACACGACAAAGACCAGATCGAGAATTTTTGTTATCTTTTTAAACTGGGATATATCTAATTGACACATGAATGAAAATTACCATTGTTTTAAATAAATAAAACGTCGTATATATATTTAAATGTCGTGTTGAAAGCCATAGAAAGAGATGTTATCTTCTCTTGCAGATAATTTTTATTCCTTAAAAATGATGAAGCGCAATTCGTGCCCATGGGAATTCCAAAATATTATTGGAAGACGTGATAACCAATGGCTACGAATATATTGTCATTGAGGAACTCCAACATTTGGGCGTATAATGAGAGTGATGTTAAGGAATGTAATTTTTAAATGACTAATCACAAGGTATGAAAATTTCCTATTTCACTTTTTATTGAAGAAGCAACTTTCTATGGTGTCAAAATGTCTTGTCCTCGATCTATCGTAAGAAATAGTCGAGTAAAATTTTGAAAAGTCATACGAAATGTTTTGCGATTTTTTAAATTCGCTGAAAAGGATCTATAGAGTGTTTCAGAATACACGTTTGAATTACACCACATCTGATATTTCATTAACTATAATAATACAAAATTAGGTCAGCTAATAGGAACCTAATTCGTCTCGTCGAAATTCCATCGTTTGAATACATAAGCGTTCCTTTAGTAAGAAAACAATGTCTTTACTCAACTTTTACCTCTGTCATTTCGTTAGTAATTTTCTAATTAATTATATAATTATGTGTTTGCTGTTCTTTATAATTTTGATGCATACAATAAATACATGTGTTTTTATTGTTTTATGTACATGCGCTTCTCATATGCAATGTATCTTACACTTGTAACACAAAATAATGTAAATGTTTTAAGCGGTACATGTAAGTGTATTTTTTTTAATTCTGCTTTACTGGCATAAAACAATGTTTGGGTTGCTTTCAAAATATGTGTAGGCAAAGAACTAGGTACAGTTTCTTAAAGGCAGTGATTGCTGCTAACAAATCTTCAATATTTTTATTTCACTTAGAATGCATTGAAGTCGTAAGATTATGATGATATCAAATTAAAATATTTTGTACCAATATGATTATTTACTGTATTCTTTATCACCAAACTAATAAAATAAGTTTCGTTGATTCGGGGAGAGAGCAAAAAATTCGATTTAGCCCGCCTTTATTCAATATGACCCCGAGTTGAGACTCGTTCGGAAGCTATTCGCGCGCTGCTCACACGCAGTTACCAAGAGGCCTCAACGACAAAAAATTCTCTAAATGACTAAACAGCACAATGAAAAATTCAAGTTTTAAGGTACATATAAACTAAGAAGTTAAAAAAAATAATACAGCAGATTCATGAATATATCTAAGTAATAGATATTTGTATGGTTTTTCTTCAACTGTTAACCTTGCTAGCCTATAGATAGCATTGTGACTCGTCTTCTGACATTGTCGACAGTTATCAGAAACGTCATCAGAATTTGGTATATTCGTATAATTAATCAGATCTTCTGGGCAGACAAACTTCACAAAAACGTACAATTATATCATTTTATTTTTTACAATTTACCATTTTTTACTCCTTTTAATCTTTTTAACGTCAATACGCATTAGTTTCTGCTGATGAAAAAAATACAAATGTGTTAGACAATATGCCTTTAAGCAACCGGCCCCAAAATTTTAATGATTTCACTTGGATATCAAACCCTTTCCAGTCAAATAAGGAATATTAGCAATCCAAAATCCACTCGGTTTGATCAGTTAAATGTTTTGGTGTCATATGACGAGAGCTTGAAGTTGGCAAATATTGCAAATGTGCCATTTTCAATGAAAATATCTGCAAATTCAGGTGGTTTTCCTTTCGGAAAACATACAGCACATGCGTCGAGCAAATTCATATTCAAGTATGTTTTTTCATCTTATAATGATACACAATATATCTTATTTTCATTTTGCTCGACAAGTGCGCACATCTTTTCTGAGCAATAATCTATGTCACATTTGACTTGTTTTCAGACTCATTTTGAACAAAAAGGCGGAAATTGTGTTATTCGTAATGTCATAATGCTATCAAATTAGGAATAACATTCCAATATTGTTAATGCTAGTAGCCTGTTATATATTTTACTTTCTTAAAACGGTGATAAAGTTAATTTCAGACACATTTTATAAGAGAGAAAAATTATTGGGCCTTTTTATGTATACAATCGTACCTTTGTTCTTTAATAGAGTAGACTCGTAGGATTTAAAGCATATGAATGATAGCGAGTGTTAATAGTTTGTTACGAAATATACACCGCTGCTTCCCACAATAACCATTGTATTACAATAATTTTCAAATGCGTTACGAATTTCTTTCTGGTCCTTTGAGTGTGACTCAAGAAAATTAAATTTACTATAACAGTCGTATATCCGGGTCCTTTCCTCGGACGGTTAATTATTTAGAGACCGTAGTCTCCGGTGTCTTCGGATCAAATTTTCCGTATGAAATGAGGCGTCGCCGGGAAACAGACTGATGTATTTCGCAAACTGTAATCATCTACATATTGTACGACTAGCAATCGATCTGTATCAACTCCTTGACTAGGATCCAAGTCCTTTATTGGATATATTAATGCAATTATGTCTATTTCCATTTTCTTATAATACTGAAAACGAAATAAGTAACTACAAATTGAGTGGGGCAATGGTTATGTAGAGATAGAAATTGATAGCGACATTGATTTGGTAGATCCTTAATAAAATACCGGAAATAATCCATGATGATCGATCGCAGAGTCCCTGGTATTGGAATGGGATTCTCTTTATTAAAAACGTCAACCATACTGAGACTTAATTCATATCATATGTCTGTACCATGTATAACCCCGTGGTCGTTCTCAGAAGGTTAAACCTTTAAATGATTTTCCATTTTCCGGATCCGTTAAGCTACACATTCGGTGTATAAGAATGAGGAAAGACTAATCTCCCCACAGCGCTTGAGAGAATTGTCACAAAATACACTTAGTCTAATGTTGCAAACACGTTAGTACTTGTACCATTAGGCCTACTGGAAGTTGATAAACCAAAAATGGCCGTGAGTGCAGCAGGACAGTCATTGATTTAAACTCACTGAAATTTCATACTGAGGCTACATTTTACAAGATCACAGAGGATGATTCATCCTGCATATAGATAACTAGAGAAAATATTCATTTTAATAGCGTGCATAAGGTGATACGACCGTGCACGGAACTCGGTAACTACTTGTTAAACGTCGAGGGTATTGATCCCTTATACCGTGAATGTTTCAAAAGTCTTTTAAATAAGTTACCTAATGGGTCTCATCGGAAATGTTTGAAGAAATAATGGGTAATGTTTCTCAGTCGTATTGTAACAGGAAATGCATTAGAACTTTTCCATTACTGGAGATGTGTGAAAGTGCAGTTCGTTTCATTACACGTGAAATAAAAACGAAAGATAGGAGAAGCATATCCCCTGCAAAAAAATCGTGTGATCGAACTTATTTGATCGCAGACCTTAAATATTGTTTGATAACAACGACGGAGATTTAAGTTTCTCTCTTAAAGACCATCATATTCTAGCCATGGTTCTGAAAATGCAGTTGATTAAGATTGGATAAGATTTTCATCTCGCGTGTGTTGTTCACGCGTAAATAAATTTTTGCTATTGTTCCGTTGGGGTTTTTTGAATTAGTTCAATAAACAAAATTGTGTCCAATTACAGCACATCTCCAGATTTTATTTCCACAAACATAATTACCTTGTAGGCGAAACAGTATCGATTATTTGATATACAAGTGGGGTTTCTGTAGATTTAGAATTGAAACCTTGTTCGTATTTATAAACATTTTGTCTCTTCATCTTTTCGAATTCACATCACCAAGGTACACCAAACGAGGCATCTATAACTATAAAAATAAACTTTTGGTTTGTATTGGAGATTACAATTTTCGAACGTAAGATCACATGATTTCTTTTAAAGATACATCATTGGGTTTATCGCACCCTGCAAACAGAATTATTAGATATCATATGCTGTCTGAATTCAAATTATCAGTCACGTTCCAGATGTTGCTGAATATGTACAGGAAGCGGAAAGTCGATCTGTTTGAAAATTACCGTTTAATATGGGCGGTTTGGTGGTTAATTATGCTAACTGAATAGATTTTGCAAAAAGGCTTTTTAAAAAGATGGAAGTCCTGTAAGTCAATTATTAACTTCTTTGTGTGTTCTTGTATTCGTCGTGTCGCACGATGGACACAGAAATACGTCGGTTCAGTCGTCAAGGTAACCAACCATTCCAACAACATACATGGCAGTCCACTGACTTTTGATTCGCGATATTTTGGTTTATATTGAAACTACTATAAAACCATATCATTAAGTTTTTTATTCAATAATTGGTCAAGTTTACATGTATACGTCAATTGCACGTGCCTTTACAACATTTTGGAATCCAAATCATAGAAATGTACCACATAATTTGAAAACTAAATGTAAATTACCATGCAAAATTTCTTTAATGTACGTCTCTAATGGCAGTGCACTGCCATTATTTTCGTAATAAATATGGAATACCTAGATACGACTTGCAGCATAATTGGACCAATTATATTTTCTTCAACGCAAAAGACCCCTCATTTGATTTTCTGCTGAAAACACGATCTTCTTAAAAAATTGATCTGCGATAGCAATAACTAATTCCTAGTTACTATTACATGCTTAAACTCATATACTCCCAATCAAATTTTTATTTACTTCAGAAAGTATGAAATATACGTGTACAGATGTACGTCATGTATGTGAATTCCTTACGTTCTGCAAGTGATTATACAAGAAAGAAGTCGGTTCACTCGCATTATCTATTTCCACATACAAGCTTATTTTTCTTAATACTTTGTTATTATGCAAAGTTTGGAAAAAGAAATTGATTGATTGAATTGCATTTATCGATTTATGAAAGCTTAATCGATATGACTACGGTTGCGATAATTTGGCGGGTTTTATGTGTGTTAGCCTGTGTGTGTTCTAGCATGGTGTATATCCTCGTGACAGATAATTTGCATGGACAATGTGTTTTTCTTTCAGTCCGTCTACGTTCGCGTCATCTTTTATGTTTGCATTACGAACAATGTACACTTATAGGCTAGCCAAGGCAATATAAATGTAAATTCTGATAACCACTAAACACTGGTATTTTCTCCATTTTTCGCACATTTCTATTGAAACGGTGTAATATATTTGTTTTCTTTTACAATTATCTTATTGCATACTTAATTCACAAAACATTCAGAGAAAAGTTCCAAGAAATTGTAAGGTCTTCATATAATACTAATGTGATGATAAGAGTCTTATACAAGTATGGTTTCCATAATTTTTCATGCGTCATGTATATGTACATGTATTCAGTATAATTTAAAAGTATTATTATCTTTATATTGTTTTTTAATTACTAGTAATAAAACTAAAAAAAACCAAAAAAACCAGACGAGCATGCAGACAAATACATGATGTGGTCACTAGTGATTCCTAGCTACTGAATAAACGTACTATTGATTGGGTTTCTTATGTAAAAAGCGCAAAGGCAATATAAATCAATTTTAAATAAATCGCTCAGAAAATATAAATCTAAGTTGCAGCATGACTTCAAGAAATTATAAAGCTCAGATCGAAAAGTGTGAACAATAAACGCAATCAGGAGTATAATGATGTAGATAGTATCGATTTCTATAATTACTTTAGGAATGTAAAAGCATATGAACATGGTCCTCATGCAGAAATAGAAGTTCTATCCTATGAATCATTTAGAAACACTTCCTTTATCAATGACCAGATGAACATATTACGTTGCAATGACCACAAAGTGTAATGAATCGCCGGTCCACATACCGCCATTAATGAATATATGAAGTCATCAATTAATGTTACGGTATCATTAATTAATCTAGAACATATATTTGATTTGTATTTACAATCATAAGACACCTTGAAAACAATGACAATCAATAGCAGGAACGAGTCTAAGTACATGTACTAATACTGGTTGCAATATACACGTACTAATCTTTTATATACATTTTTTTCTTTAGAATAAACTCCATGGAATTTCTACAGCAAAGGATAACCACGTTAATGCTGATTCTTTTATACATTATAACAGTACATAGAATTAAGTAACTTAATCTGACGTATTCAGAATCACGTAGTTACTTCGACCTTTGCACACATAGGCTTACAAAATGTGGCCTACCGAGTATTTTCAAGCAATCATAATGACCTTGACCTTTGGATCCCAAAATCCACGTTGGGTTCTTCTCTTGATGTATACATCTAACAAAGCTATATGTAAAATATGATTTTAATGGAGCAAGAGATATGGATTGTGGAGTATGTAGAAGGTCAATATTTACACACAAACAAACGACTCCGTTACCATATCCCTTCTCGCAATGAACAGCGAGGGAATAATGAAAGACAAAACAAAAGCGTCCAAACCAATTGGTATATTGTGTCATATCCGCTGTCTTTGCGAGGGAAAATATCAATGTTTCTTTAATTACATTTACCGAGCGACTAATTCTTGTGGATGCTTACTCCTCATAGGCACCTGGTCCCACCTCTGGTGTATATAAACAGACGAAGTTGACATCGTGTTAAAGGTAATCATAATCAATAAAAAGATATACCGATATACAGAGTCGGTTGTACTGTAGGGCAACCGGCAAAGGCGAAGGCAGGATCAGGTGCCATGGAGGAGCAAGCATCCTCTGCTGACCGGTCACACCCGCCGTGAGCCCTTAGTCGAAATAAATTAACGAGATTACCCGTAGTCAAATCTAGTAGGAAAATGACAGTCTAACAAAGGGTATAAAACAAATCAGTCAACATATGACTTGGTGATATAAACTGGCCAGGTAAACAATGTGTTAAACGTAATCATAGTCCCAAAAACATATACACAAAGTCAAGTGTAGGGCAACTCGGACCTCCGACAAAAGCGAAGGCAGGATCAGGTGCCAGGGAGGAGTGAGCATCCTCTGCCGACCGGTCACACCCGCCATGAGCCCTTAGTCGAAACAAAGTAAACGGGATTAACCATCGTCAAATCTAGTGAAAAATGGCAGTCTAACAAAGAGTATAAAACAAATCAGTCAACATATGACTTCGTGATATAAATTGGCAATACAATGTGTTAAACGTAATCATAGTCCCAAAAAACATATACACAAAGTCAAGTGTACCTAGGGCAACACGGACCTTCGACAAAAGCGAAGGCAGGATCAGGTGCCATGGAGGAGTAAGCATCATCTGCCGACCGGTCACACCCGCCATGAGCCCTTAGTCGAAACAAAGTAAACGGGATTAACCATTGTCAAATCTAGTGAAAAATAGCAGTCTAACAAAGAGTATAAAACAAATCAGTCAACATATGACTTAGTGATAATTTGTAATCGCAAACAAGTATCCAGGGATCCGTGTTTGCCCAGCTCTTGTTTTGTATTCTGTTTGAATCTTACGAGATTGATCAATGTTCGTTATCTTCGGATTTTCATTCAAGACAGCCAAGGCACTAAAATCAACATTCTTAACATAAATATAGTAAATCTAATCTGACATCATTCAAAATTATTTTGATTGATTTAACATGGAATGTTCAAGATAATGAAGAGCGGATATGGCATTTCGGGCATCCCTTAAAGACAATATAGTGGGTATACTGATTGCCACCACGCAGCCCTAATCTACTTTGACCTATACGGAAAATATTTTTGCTCTGACTTGCTTCAAAAGTAGATTCGATAGGATTACTATGACCCCTTTCGTCTGTCATTTAAAACAACCAAAATTTCTTTTTCAAAATCTTATGCACAGGCCTACTCGATCTCTGTCTCAAACCGAGGTTGAACTCATGATCTGCGGAACCTTGCGTGACCAGTACGCTACATAGATCGAGGCGATAGAATTCTCACCACGCTGTCGCACGTTACACGGTCATTGAGAATTAAAAAATTGACATAAATCTAAGGGGCCATACATGTACATGTATAAATAATGTAAACTGTATACAGCACAACTACTAACAAAAAAAGTTGATGTTGCAGGGTTATAACGAATCTCGTTTAAAGTCATCAATTCGCAAATTCTACGGTCGCTATAATGACCTTGTTTGCGATTACAAATTATCACTAAGTCATATGTTGACTGATTTGTTTCATACCCTTTGTTAGACTGTCATTTTCCTACTAGATTTGACTACGGGTAATCCCGTTTACTTTATTTCGACTAAGGGCTCGCGGTGTGTGTGACCGGTCAGCAGAGGATGCTTACTCCTCCATGGCACCTGATCCTACCTTCGCTTTTGTCGGAGGTCCGTGTTACCCTACACTCGATTTTGTATATGTTTTTTTGGATTATGATTACGTTTGACACGATGTTAACTTCGCCTTTTTGTTTACATGTATCGTGATTAAAGTTGTGGGGCCGGAATTGTGACAATTTTTTTCACCTCGTATAATCACTATTAAATTCTAGCACAGACATATACTCAACTAAAAAAGAAACGCATATTTTCTGCTTTCAAATAATTTTGAAAGCAAAGTTGACCCTATATATTTTTGTCTTTCAATACCTGTAACCTACATACACAATTATAGTGACCTTTTACGCCACAGTATCCATCCGTCACTCTTGACTAATCAAATTTATAAAAAGAGTTTGGCATGATTTCTTGTAAACCAGTGGTATATTGTCATTCACCTTTGGGTTTTGAGTAAACAATAAGCACTCTAATTAAAAGTATTAGTTTCCTCTCCCAGTAATCGTGGCTACTGTTTCCACAGCAGTTTTGAAGCGGTTACGCAGGTGCTCAAGGCGAATTTGGCGGTGGTCCTGCCTGGGAGAGTGACCCGGGGGCGTCTAGTTCTGTGTCTGTCATCTGTGTTTCCGGACTGATGGAGGCGTCCCTTCAACCGATGCACAGTTGATTGGTGCACTCCAAATGCAGTTGCAACTTCCTGTTGCGTGGCTCCTGCGAGTATAATTGTTACAGCACGATTGCGCTCATCTTTGTTCAAGCGCGGTATTTTAGCATGGTGCATGCAATAAAAATTTTAATATGGGTTACTTAGAGTGATTATTGTTTACTTAAAACCCAATGGTGAATGACAATAGACCACTGGTTTACAAGAAATCATGCCAAACATCCTTTTTATAAACTTGATTAGTCAAGCGTGACGGATTGATACTGTGGCTCAAAAGGCCAATATAATTGTGTATGTAGGTTACAGGTATTGAAAGAAAAAAATTATAGGGTCAACTTAAAAAGAGAAAATATGCGTTTATTTTTGTTGTTGAGTATATATACGGCATGTCATGCATTATTCTATCCGGCCATACATGTACCAGTTTTTTCTTTTTCTTTGTTAAGCGTCAGGTCGGACTAACAAAAACTAATTATATATGTACAAGGCCTATCAGGAAAAACAAACAAACAATTCATTAATTGTAGTTGATGCCATTTTTGTATTTCAGTCTTAATTTATCAATGATGAAGATCAAATACAGTACTGTAAAGGGCTTTAATTTCATGGGCTAAAATTTCGCGATTTTTATCTTTTAGAATTTCACGATGGTTTAAATTTCGCGGATAGTAAATATTCTAAGCTAGAATTATATACCCAAATACATTGAATAGTACTTCGCGATGATTTTATTTTCGCGATAGTTGATATCATCGCGAATAAAGCGAAAATAAAACCCACGCGAATATTTCCCCCTTTACAGTATCCAAAATATGCACGCCTGCAGTGATTTTTCTATATTTTTACAAGCCTAGGGTTCTGTACCTTTCGAATACAGGCTGAATATCAAAATGACGATGTAAACTCATCTTAAGCTTGGATAATTTAACGGACAATTATGAAAATATGCTTACACATGTAGTTATTCGTCATAAGGGCATCAAAAACCTAACCGCCCGCTGACGCTTAGCAAAGAAATGAGTTGGTCTGGCCTCAGTTTTAACCAGGATTATTTGATTTTAAATCGGTATTGAC
This sequence comes from Ostrea lurida, assembly GCA_903981925.1. Taxonomy (NCBI): domain Eukaryota; kingdom Metazoa; phylum Mollusca; class Bivalvia; order Ostreida; family Ostreidae; genus Ostrea; species Ostrea lurida. Next base: position 16,936 of record CAJDSM010003003.1, read on the forward strand.
AAACAAGTGAGAGTCACGTCTCCCTTTCAATAAGATCATTGGTATAGTCTTTTTTTGTGTCGAGCTTTGTGTTTTATTACTACTCATGAGAAATATAAAATCTTATTACTTTGTTGCTTTACGCTCTTTCAGACAGACAGATGCGTCTAAATCATTCATATCAGGTTGGGATTTCCCTCCCGCGCGGGGAGCTATTTATAGACACCTAACACTATATAAGAAGCAGCGAATGTATTTATTATGGTCCCCCAATGTTTACTTTTTAGATTTCGCTGTTTAGTGTTGCATGCAAGTGTTTTCAAACATACAATTAAAGGGAGGTTAATAACTTTTAACACTAATTACTCTGCTTTGAAGTAATGTTTATAAAAAAAATAATTAACATCGGACCATACAGCTTTAACTAACCTCACTAAAGACCGTATCTTTAATTTAGAGGCCATAAAACTTCATATGAACAATCCCATTTTCGCACCAACCCGGTATTTAGCACTCCCTAATAAACCTCCAAAAAGAGCATGACCAGCATCCTCGACCACTTAAACAAGCTTTCACTTACTTTCGATGACCGCAGAATTCATGATTCCCTGCCATGTGCACTCGCCATACAATCATGGTGAAAAGGCGAAATCATGAAATCTCGTCAGTCTCAAACAGAATACCGTACACAATAAAAAGTTGGGGAAATTCAGTGTTTGTAGGTGATCACCTTAGCAGCTGTTGTAACTCATTCTTCAGGAGTTGCAGCCCCAATCACAGAAAAATTAAAGCGAGAAAAATACAGAAGAAGGATCATTATTCTGTTTCCTGTTGATGGCTTTACTGCTCGATAACAAGCTTGTTTGTATCTGTCACAAATCGTACCGGGCTGTTGATTGAATTTAGCGAGAAGGATTTTGCTAACTGTTTGAGGGACAGAGAAGGTATAAATCGGATATTTTAAATGGTGCACAAGAAGAATTAAATATCTTTACTTCATAGTGATGATTGACTAATATGTCAAACATGGTAATATATATAGAGACTTAATATATTTACATGTAGTAAGTGGGACGGTTTCGTTAATCAGTGAAAGCCATGTCATCGTTTGCACGTTCGCAAACGTACTTCAGCTTCCACATGCAATCGTTTCATCAGAAGCGTAACTATCACTTTGATCGAGCGTGCAAGCTTGGCCACACGATTTCAATAAAAGTGATTTTGGATGACCACGCTCTGCCAATTCTTTCAATGTGATTAGTCACTGAGAACAGAAGTAATTTTTTATTGATATTAAGAGATTCTAATCACTTCCTGGCATTATTTTTTATTATATGTTCTTTTCCTGACCCGACGAAAAAAAAACCCTGCATTCCTTTCGTCCACGTTTGTGGTTGAGAGTTAAATGCATACAATAGAATTGTTTTTCTAGTACTAGAAAACTGCAATGATTTTTTTTGTTCTATTCAAAATTACATGTATTCATTTTTTAAATTACAGCTAAACTTCGGTATCTCGAACATTGATATCTCGAATACCAATACTATGTCAAAGTGATTGGGAAGTTCCAACCACTAAATCTTTAAGTATTATGCCCTCGGTATCTCGAATCCATGGATATATCTCTAAGTTTTCTTTCAGTCTGGTCAAGTTAAAAATAACAAGGTCTGACTGTACCTCCATGTACATATGTTTACTTTAGCTGCGTCGTGTTCAGTAGGTATATCTGATAGTTTACGTCTCAACCCACTCAAAAACTGGTAACTTTGATTTTGAATTCCTTGATATTAATATAAAGGCAAAGATAACGAACAGTGATCAATCTCGCAAGTCCAAAATAGAATACAAAACAAGAGTTGAGCATACACAGGCCCCTGGACACACCAGAGGTGGGTCATCTAGGAAGAGTAAGCATCCCCTGTCGACCGGTCACACTCGCCGTAATCTTGATCAGATAAACGGAGTAATCCGTAGTCAAATCAGTGCATGAAAAAACGGCTTAACAATTGCTATGAAACACATCAGACAGCATTTGACCCAATGACAGGCCATACTGGCAAACTAAATTCTTGTAACGACCAAAGAATTTGCGATAAGCTTCCTTTAAACGTATTTTAGAGGTTCGCAACTCAGTTTTGTAGTGTTATCATTTTTTTGGGAAGTGTATTTTTATTTCTACATTGAATCAATAAAGGAGAATAATTAGGAAATTCAACAGAAAAAGTTGGGTTATAGTATTTTTTCATTGAGCTACAGTGCTTTCAACTTGACCTTTTTTGCACTTAAGATTTACTCAAGATTTATTCATTTAAACAACGTAAGCTTTCCATGAAAAGATACATAATCATGTCTTCTAATAATACAAAATAATAAAGTTTCATGCTATTGGAAATAAATAATGACCTTATTGCTCATAATATAAGTAAAAATCCATAATGTAAAATTTGAGAGTTTAAAAAAAAAACATATAAGAAGTAATTTTAAATTCTAAAATTCCACATAACTTTTTAAGTTGTAACTAAAAATTCAAAATTCAAAATGGAACTTCAAAACATAGGGGTTTAATATAAATTTAGTTTTTGAACTATTTTCCAGAATACTGAGTTTTTATACAAAAACAAAGATGGCTTTTTAAAAGAACCGATGGTGTATTGCATAATAATATCAACCAAATAATTTGAACTGGTTTTAAGTCTTTAACTCTTGTATCATGAATTATGAAAATGAAATGCAAATGTAGTGATATTGGAAGTCAAAAACAGAAACTGTAATATCAAGCAGATATAGAACCTTTTGATTTAATAATCCTTCCGCCAAAAAATGTAGTCCCTGACGAACTCTTAAATTCAAATGAACACATTTTTTTCATCTGGATAAGGCTGTTCGGACCAAAGGGATCACGATATATTGGATGGAACAGAAATTGTAAATTTAAAACTTTTTTATTTAACAATCTTTCGGCCACAAAATGCAGTCCATGTCAAACTATTAAAATCTAAATTGACACATTTTTTCATTTGGATAGGGGTACGTACATATAATATAATTATCTATATCGTAATATGTTTGGACCAATGGGTATTGAAACAGTAGAAAGGTATAGCCTCCTACGCAGTTATAGGCTCGAAAGCTGAGAAGCTACATGTAACTTTCTTAAATTTTAATTAACTACATATACTGTATATGTTATGCTTTACAAACAAGTGACATTTGTTTTGGGTTTTGTGTGTTCAGCTAAAAACTCAAATTAACACTTTTTAAAAAAAAACAATTCCAGATCAGCTTATTCGTTCAGTTATTATTGCTCATCATATACGGCAAACATGCATTTTATGTAGTTCAGTCATGAATCAATAAATTCAGGAAAAAAAATAATAAAAGGCCCAATGAAGTAGTCTTGTTGGTACAACTGAAAGCGCCCATCCCATAAACACCAGGAAATGACCCCAAAAAAACGTTTAAGATTTGATGCACCAGTCACTTGCTGGAGAAGTTAAACTAATCAGCAAGACGACCCCAGAATACGTTTTATTGACAGACATTGCGTATTCTCTTACCCCAAAGTTTTCTGAACTGAAGTCAGTAAATCGTTGATGTGTGGCCCCGGTACGATGAAGATGGTCTGTGACGTAGTTATAATTGTCTATATGGGAAATGGCTTCGTCTAGCGTTGTCATCACGAAAGTTGCATGATGCTCCAAGGCTTCGTTTTCCCTCATATCATCCTCCGTTTCAAGCTTTGTGAAATTATTGAATATGTACTTCAGATTGGAGTTGGTTTTAAAGAGTCTGTCAAGAAGAAGGGCAAATGTGATTATCACGTTTAAGAGATTCTATTCTGGTAAATAGCATGGCTATATATCAACATATTATTTCGGAAATTGGATAGGAGACTGTTTTTCAGACAACAAAGCGCGCTTAATGTCGCATAAGAGCACAAATCAACATGTAATTTATTTCATCGTGACATATAGAATTATGTTTTTCCGTGATGACGACTACATTGCGGAAGGATTTACGTCAACTGTATATGCGGAAGCCATATCATTCATTCTTAACTGGGCACATATTCCATTTGTCTGTCCCCCTAGAAAGTTAGAAACATCTCCTCTAGATTTTTGTTTTGATGTAAGAAATAAATTTCATTTTTGAAAATACATAAGGGTATGAACTGCACATGACGCTTCACGCCAGCATACATCATGACGCGCTATGCTCACGCGCTATGTGAGGTATGTCTGGGTGAAGCGTCGCAGTTCATATCCTCATGCATGTTCAAAACTAACGTATGATACTTTATTTTCATTTTGTTGGAATTCCCAGCCGTAGAAAATATGCGCATTTCTTTATTTATTTTTACAACTGCAGTGTATTCATGATGCAATGGCTCTCATTGCAATTTGTACAAACACCAAATGCAAAATTATTGGAAATGTGAATATATTTACATGCGCTCAAAAATACTAACAACATTATTATATTTTCTCTTCAAATTTAGAATCATTGGCATATTAGGCTCTTCCTTGCGAAGATGTACATAAAACATACGGGGACATTTTTCATTGATGACAAGAATTGAATATGTGCATGAATAATTATATATACATGAATAATGAAGACAACAAACAGTGGTCAATCTCACAATTCCGTTGTTCGGACCGGCCATGTCAAACCTAAGACGTTAAAATAGGTAGGTAACGATTGCTCCTTCGCCAAGAGCTCGGCATTTTTAAGTGGGAATCACGGGCCTTTCGGATATGGCCTTTAAAACAGAGGTCCCGTGTCGCAGCAGATGTGGCACGCAATAGAACCTTCACTATTAAAAGTGTTACGCAGTCCTTCACGGGCAATGTTGACGTCTCCATATGAGTGAAATATTCTCAAAGGGACGAAAAACAAACAATCAATCAACCACAATTCCCATCCTGAATACACAATTAAGAACAGGCAAACATGGACCCCTTGGCATGCCACAGATGGGATTTGGTGCCCATGGGTAAACATCCCCTGTTGACCAGTCACCTCCGCCGCGAGCCCTGTTTCTCGATCAGATAAACGGAATAATCATAAAATCAAGATCAGTATTTAAAGAACGGTCTAACACTCGGTATGAACCACGTCAGACAGAATTCGATCTGACGAAAGGTTGCACTTGTATTTGTGTAAATTAGATCGTTATATGGATAATGACCGTAGAATTTCCTTATTGCTGAATTTAAACGAGACTTGAAACTCATGACATGAACTTGTTCGTCAGTAAGTACATGTACCTACCTCGATTTAAAATGTACGAGTATGAAATTGAAAAACTTTACGTTTTACAAACACATTCGGGGGAAACTCAAATCTTCGCGGGACTCGCACGCGTAATGAGTAACAATATTTAAATAGATAATGGTTTTATTACCGTGTGATGAGCTTCCTTTCTAAAAAGAGTATAAATTGGTATTCATTTTGTTATGTTCCATGTCTTTCTATTGGCAACGAATCAAAATATTGCTTTGAAATCCTAAAGATACTAGAATATCAAAGAAATAGATATCAGAGGGTCTAATTTCAACGTTGAGATAATTTCTCACCTGATCATTTACAATTCCTAAAGGTAAATCGCCTCTATTTCTGTAGCCAGGAAATGATTTATATAATAGATTTGACAAACTGTCCTTATAGATGTTTAAAAAGATTTTAAAAGAAGTTTTCTGCAATTTCTTTAATCTAAATTTGAATACTTATTGCGACTTTGTTCTTGAACTGAGCATTGGTTTTAAACATCCTTTAGTCTACATTGACTATTAATGCATCTTAATTGGAAAAACCTCATACCCTTGAAGAGCTTTAAAGAATTCTCCTAGATGCATTTCTCTATACTATAGCATAAAACTAACGGCTCTATTTTCATCCAATCGCGTTCCCGTGGGTCGTGATCTGAATAATAAATTAAGAAGCTTGCATATCAATTTGACAAATTGTACCCGTGTGGATATTTAGGGGGGAATCATACAAATTCCCTTCCAATTTTGATGGCTCGTGGTTAACTACATAAGGATGTTTGCATAATTTGACAAATTCCCTCTTAGGATTCTTGGAAAAATATTTGTGTAAAGAATGTTCCTATCTGCTGTAAACCCGCTCTGAGCCTCGAGGTTTAAACACAATTTGAATTTTCATTAAGTTTAAACGTTTTTATCTTATGTTTAGCTGGTCAGGTTCTGTTGTTTTTGAGAACAAGATTTTGAACCCTTTCCACGCACACGTATATCATTATTTGTATACCACCTCCCAGCATAGACAATGCATCGTCATCCTACATTTACCAACCCCAGTCTCCTTTACCAAATATGTCCTGTGCCACGTTTGTTGGTATTAGCCATGTGGTTAAGACCACAAATTTGCAAGAGGTTACAGACGACAGACAACGGATAAAGGTTTGTATTAAAAAAGCCCACTCAACTTTTTGCTGCATGCACTCCAGAATCAAAATTGATTTAAAGATTTCTGACTTCAAAAGCAACAATATTCTTTTACAATGCATGACTTGTTAATACACGTGAAAAAAATTAAAATGAACACGATATACTGCGCACTACTTTATGGAGTCTAATCAATTGTGCATGAATTGAACAAGAATAAGTCCATGGCTTGATGTTACATATTTATTTGACTAACTGTATAACCCTTGGGTTCTTAAAAGATTCTAAACAACTTTCCTTCGCATTCCGATGGAAACCTTGAATTCTACGTGACGTCTACGTAGCCAGGTTGAATTTAATGAAATCTTGTTATTAAACACATTTTATCCGTGTGATTGTTGGAGAATATTTCAAAGAATTTCCAACTTTGCGAGCATATTGCCCAAAAGGCTTGTATAAATTCACATGTATAATGTTCATTGAAATGCGATGTATTATAATTTTTCGGTTAAGTGTCACTGGAATATAAATGCATTGTATACATGAATGCATGTTTTAATAAACCATCGTAATTAACTTTAATTTTTTTATGTATTACCTTGGAAAAACAATGCTCTTCGAATTTTGAATCTTCGAAGTCGAAAATTTGAATGTTGAAATGACGGCCAAACAGAAAAAAAATCACCAGAATAGCTAACTTGACTTCTTCAGATGCAGTGAATATGCGTGTAGCATGATGATACATTTGCTCAAATAGCCAGTGAAAACAGTGCTAATGAATGATTTTATTTTTAATACACAGTGATAAACAATGCACGGTCCATTTTGCATAGCTTAATTATCTATTTTAATGAACCTTGCTCACAGCTGAATGCAAGTTTAAATAAAGCCCTTTGTTGTAAAGCTTACATGTAATAATGAGTTGTTCCCAATCGATAAAAGATTTAGTCATTACATAATTTACATTAAGTAAAGTGCCGAGGCTGTCTAAACTCGCGATTGAAACTTCACTAAAACCTTTCACTGGTAATTTAACTTTGAATTTGTATTTGTAACATAATTAATTAATGGATTTTCTAATGGAAATTTCTCCTAAATATGAAGAGATAGTTCCACCTGATGAGCTGGCTTGTTCAAATATGTTTGTCTAATTATACCGTACACGCATCGAATATATAAGCAAGATAATTTTTGTCCTGATCGTATTTATTGCAAATTACAGCTATAAAAATACTATAACTTAAAATATCAAAATAGTACAAAGATTTCTTGTAAACTGTTTTTTAACTTGGTTATGACACTCACCTGATCAACTTTATTGCTCCATTGTTGGGAATAACTTTGAGAAGAGATTATTATATATGTATATGTGTAATCGAACTTTAGGTTGGTCAACCTCTATCTCTGAAAATAACACGGGTTTTACGTATCTATAGTACTATGTCCTCTGTTTTAACAATTCATCGCAATGTTATGAATCGTGAAAACATCCGTAACCTCATATCAAAACGAATATCGATCGACTACATACCCTATCTACATCTCTAGATTCGAAACACAGTATCGAGTCACTTAGCCAAAGACTCTCCGAACGGACAATTCATAAACCACTAGCAATGGCAACCATCTCAACTATTTAAACCACAAAGTCAACCAGATGACACTCTAAGTTTTTCGAATTGTGAACAGAACTCTCTACCTAGAAAGTCAACAGGTTACAGAACTATTACCCAAACTCTCCATATCTTAAACAACCAATTAAGATCCTAATGAATGCCAAGCTTAATCAATTATTTACCAATCCTACCGAAATATTCAGGTCGCGGATCAAAAAACCCCAAAAATGCCGGACACAACTTATTGTATCCTCACCCAATCTCGTATCATGGACCTGAAAATTGCGAATACTTGAGTCAGTTCCACGCAGAAAGAAAGAGAATAAAAACGATGCCCAAAGAAGTTGAAAATGGGAGAGAGAGGAGAGAGAGAGACATGTATGATATAAGACAAAAAAAATTGAATGGAATAATTAGTATGAGATACCTGCGCTCTACATGCATCCCAAAGTTACCTAAAGTTATTTAGGCACTCTTTATTATACTTACCTCTGAAAATTGTCTATAATGACAGCGTAAATAGTCTCTTAGCTATTTTATTTGATTATGCAATGTAACATATGTATTCTTTTTCCATTAATATATATGACATGATTAACTCACTACCAATTATTATTGGTCGTGAGTGAATAAAAGAAACTTGAAAAAAAATCATTATTGATATCATGTAGCCGTTCTCATTGTCGCTTCGTAACTTGAATGTTGTTCATTAGTCATTATCTTATATGACATCTTTACTATAAGACTGTGTCCTAATATTATATCTTTCTATATGCATTTCTTAAAGTATGCCCATATTAGAGTTGCTTTTCAAGATATCTTAAAACCGGAACGTTTCATTCGCATTCACGAAATGCTTACATGTAGTTTTCATACTAAGAACACCCTAAACATAAACTATCCCAATCATTGAACTGTATCGATCCTAGCTTTCCCCTCATAGTAATAGTTAACGATTCAATATTGGACACAATTAAATTCGTTTACATTTGTAATTCTGGGACCTCAACCAGAGGGGATTAAATGTTCCATGATTTTTTTTTTAACCAGAAAGGAAACTTTATTCAAAGTAACCACATCTGCTACACGACCACAGATCGATCAGTGGTGAAGGCCAGTTTGATGTCTAGACAACTATTCTCAAGTCATCATTGTATCTCAGATACAGTGTACCATCGTGTAGTTAGTGTATGTACTAGGATTTCAAATCAATGGAGAGAGAGAAACAGCTGGTTGGAACGTTAACGTCTCCACTTTGCAACTAAGTATTTTCCATATGGGTTTTTGCAATTTCAAGGCAATTTGAAATTTCGTATACTACACCCTCGTTGAATACATTGGTGTTGTAGCATAGCGTTTGCCCTGTACATTAAAGTATTTCACCCTAGATAAACGGGCCCATGTTAGATTTTCTCGCTTCGAAAATCTTAAACCTGGTCCAAATTCCTACGAAAAACAGCTTCAATAAATGACAATACGTTCTCTCACCTACATGTACAGGTTCATGTACATGCAGTAATTATCCGGATTTGATTAAATTATTACAATCTTCTTAAATTATTTGTAATGTTGTAATAGGAAAATGTTATATAAATATTCGAGTTCCGCCCATTTTACGTAATTTTAGACTAATTTTGAACAAAATTAAAAAGTAATACTACATATATATTATATATCAAAATGTTTGTCTTTTCTGAACAAAAAACAAAATGAAAAATNATCAAAATGTTTGTCTTTTCTGAACAAAAAAATTGAAAAAAACAGAATATGGCATAAATAGTTTGACATTTGATTTATTGTGTGGAATGGGGTATGTAAGTGCCAAAGTTCTCAAAGAAATAGAGCAGAGGTCACTCGGCCAACCTCGGAATATTCGTACCTCATACTAACCTCGGCTGTATGACGTAAAGCGCCATTGAGAAGATGGCTGCGCCCATGTGTTTACTGTTTACACCTGTTGATTTACAATCTAGACCACCACGTAAAACTCTATCAAACCAGGGTTAGCATCAATTATGAAGTACAAAGTCAACAGAATATTGAAATAACTCCATCTTTAAGAACTGTGCGAGAACTATTTTAAGCAAGCGCTATGTTTTCTCTAATCTGTTAACAGGCGGTCGAATCACAAATGTAAGGAGGCGGATACGCATATCAAGTACTACATGTACCATACAGCCGACTTTTGATGTAGGTTCCGGAATCAGCCGAGGTTGGCCGAATGGAGCAGAGATATGCTTAGTAGGGGGTGAATCTTTCAACTACAACAGAGGACATACTACATGTAGTTTTGGTTTGTTACATTAAGTAATAGTGAACACTATTGATGTAAGAGCAGTCTGTAAAGCCAAAAAAGACCTATGTATAGAAAACCTTTTTCTACCTATTCACTCACACGTAAATGTTGATGGGAAGGTAAACCAACAATATCAAATACATTGGAGCATTAAAAAACCTTTACCAATTATATGGCAAATGAACGGTGTTACGTTCTATGATCCTAAGTGCCTTGTTGTGCCCTATCATTATTTTCAAAGGGTTTTATAAAGCTCATTGTTCGTGATGTCGATTATGAATCATGCGCTTCTTTTGATGACATACTACATGTACATGTATCTATCCGTGCATCTGAGAGCATATGACCCTACATCGGGCCAGATTGGTTGTTGAAAGTTCAGATAAAGAATGAGAGAAATTCTAGCCCAGGTGATTTTTCCGTCTTGTGAAAAAGTAAAGGCAAAGATAACGAATAGTGATCAATATTGTAAGTCAAAAATATTATACATGTACAGACTCTATGTATGAGAGAACGNGATCAATATTGTAAGTCAAAAATATTATACAGACTCTATGTATGAGAGAACTTATGTACGTGTACGATATAGGATACACTACTGGCGGAAAATCTCACCTGGGTAGGTTTTTCGGGGGAAATGAATAGGGGGATATTTCACAGTACATACATGTAATTGATTTTTGATTAAAGATTTCGTGGTAGGCGTTTCAACAACATCTATAGTTTGTCGGAGCCACGTTTTAGCTTCCCCTATTGCCCAAGGAAATTCTAAAGCACAGACCACTGTTTGTGATAAATCTTATTTTGTTAGCAGGAAAAATATTATCACCAACAATATTGAACCGGAAGTAGATCGTTTAATCTTGTTTTGACAAATAGTGTTTACTTTAGAGAGAGGTCTCGAATAGCCGTGTACCAACTTGTTTACTCGGAAGGAAATTCAATATTTATGTATGTTACATTCTAAAATAACTTCTACATCTACAACAAGCATGTATATAACATACTGTAAAATGCCCGCAATGAATTAACCCAGCGAGATCTAAAAAGCACTTGGTGTCCCGTAGAATCTTTGTTAAAACAGGAACTTCTTAAACTTAAAATGAGTAATTAAATGTCAACATTGCATGCAAAGCTCGGAAGAAATACCATTTTATCACTCTGGGAACGCTCTACAAGACCGAAGTCAAAACCTTATTGATCAAACTTCAAATTGGTTCACATTTCGCCGACAGCTGTCATTTCATTCGTGTGGAAAATATCGAACTTACATTTTCTATTATATACATATCATCATACGATGATAAGTCGTCCTGAGACTGTTGATTAATGCCGAACAATTAACGTTAAGGCGAAATCGTATTTATGTTGACGAGCACTCAATAAGTAGACTCTGTTTAAGAGGTTTAGGAGAGATTCACTATGAGAAGAATCTATTTTGGCACCACCATAAGGCTTTTACAGGAATAACCGAGGCGTTAAATAAGAAATCAGAATGATCCAAATCAACAGCTTCATTCCGTGTGCTAGGGATGGGTGTTGTGAAATAGGAACATGGTCGGTTAATTAGTAGTTATGCGGGGAAAATAACTGAGAGAAAGTGTCAACAACGAAATATAAATAATGATAAAAGATGGAATCGTTAAAAAAAATCTTGGATTCTTTTCTTAAAGTTAGGCAATATTTTTCCTTCATTACATACATGTACGTGTATGTCTCCACAAACGATCAACATTCAATGCATGAAGAAATTAACTTAAAGACATTATGGGGAAATGTGTTGTGGTTATTTCTGTCAACTGAAAATTAATTTAAAATGGGCGTTTTTTATGCCAATGTAATTACACGAATTTTATCTGTGAGAGAAAATTTCACGAAGATAATTTATTTGATAGAGTACAAAAGGCATTTATAGTTAAAATGACTTGTAAATAAAACTGAATTTAATGTTGCGAGCTGTGGATGTGGAGAGAGAGAGAGAGAGAGAGGGAGAGAGAGGGAGAAGAGAGAGAGACGAGAGAGAGAGAGAGAGAGAGAGTTAGGGGTCGGATAGGGAAAAAATGACTACGGCTGTACATGTAAACGATAAATGGTTGGTTAACCATATAGGGTTGTGCGTTCAAAAATTAAAATCGTTGTCATCGATTGCTTGTGTTATTTATTAATGCAACTCATTTTTAATGAGAATGACCTACTTTGACAGGGGAAAAAGCTGCGCACTCTGGACTTTACAGTGACATGTAGTAAAGCTATCGTCAATCTGTGACATATGCAATACCATTGAATAGCTTTCATCAATCAATACTAGCGATTAGATTGTCATTCTTTAGCTTTATAATATTCATAAAAAAAATAATGACATGAGCGTATGATGTAATAATGACTGGAGAAATGAATTCAGCAGGCAATATTTGATTCTCGGGAAAAAGAGCAAATAGAAATCAATGCCATTCTCAATGCATAAAACGATCTTTTTAGTGTGCACTTTGTCCATTGATAATCTAATCAATCTTTTACAACTATGTTCGTAGTGTCAGTCTTGAGTTCAACAAGATGTTGAACTCCCCCATGTTGTATATGTACACAAACTTGTCGCACATATACATAGTCGATATCATGCTGTTATCGAATCTAAATTTCCCAATAAACCTATGGTGTTGTTCACTATCATCCAGTATTTCTTATGATTCACACAGCATCTTTTCTCTCGATTTGCCTGCCACATTAAATAGTGAAACACATAGAAAAAAAATCANTCTTTTCTCTCGATTTGCCTGCCACATTAAACAGTGAAATAGGAAAAAAAAATCACAAAGTAAGTAAAAACATGTTTGAGGGATAGAGGTTTACTATTCACAAAACAGGAAAAGTGTGCTCTCTTGTAATTGCCACCCAATGCACATCGCCGTGCTTAACGGCAATTCATTTTGATTTTAATCAAAGTGAAGATAACTTTCTATGCGAACAATATGCCATGCAATAAACACCACAAAGAAGGATGCTATCACGCGAGGAGCATGTCTGATTAATGTTCCGTTCCATGGTTAACACATGTTTCTCATTACCATTAATTTTTTTCAAAGTTGTCAGTTTCATTGTTATTATCAAGATTTCACAAATTGACAACCTACAAAATGTCAAAGCATTTAAATTTCGTATGGGAGCAGTCAGCCATTAGCATTCACAAAACAATTGAGGAAAAAAATCACAGTTAAACTTTTCAACTTCTCTTGACTTTTTGAGAAGATAAAAACATTTCATATTTAAGAATTTCAATACGTACCTAATAAACATCTCTACACCTGTTTCTTCTATCTTGCGCTTAATGCCTTTCCAAGATTGTTTGAGTTTAAAAGCCTCTCTGGCATCGATAGGAAGGCGTGGATCTACCTGAGGAACGGAGGTTTTTTCCTCCAATTTGTCAAAATTTTCTTTCGTTTCCACATCTTTTTCAACTTTTGCTTGTCTACACCCCATTTTTCACTAATAGTTATAAATCCATTAAAATTTACGTTAAACGAGCCGTCCAATAAGCATTTTGCCGGAAATTTCACCCATTACGCGGACAAATAAAACAGATGAGAAATGCCTGCTGATATGAGTATCAAACACTGTTGGTAGTAATCAGAAAACATCTAAATTTCTTCATGGAGATCACATTTAGATCACAAAACTTCCGAACATCAACCAGAAGATTATCGGTTCTCCGGTGGCTCAAGTTCTTCTTGTGATAAGTTTCGCCAAACTTCTTTTCAAGGTTCTTTGTTGGTCTTTGCCAAAAGTAGTTACAATGTCCAATTTTACCAGTTACACCGATTTTTACATACTCCAATAAACTGGAAATTGGGAAAAGATCCAACAAGTTTGCGGGTTCCAGGTTGAAGCCTGTAGAATCAATCTATCGATTGCATCTTCCGACCTAAGCATTCAGTAGTGTTTGTTTTCTGTGGGCCACAGTTCTCCCTTTCGCCAATTACACCTAGAAGTTGCGGAATTGATTTGAGGATACTGTTCCCTCTATAGAATATCACAATTTGTAGACGACTCAATTAGATGTTATAAAAGAAAAGAAAATAAGAAAAGTAGAGACGGATCAATGTACACAATTATTACATTAAGTAAGAGCGATTGGGTCAAATTGCCCCGCTCCGCCGATGGATATCGCGTCAATTCTTTTCTAAGAAGATGATGAGCGTCAGTCAGACGAAATCCCAAAACATTATAAACGTCAATTCCATTACATCAAATCAAGGATGTTTAAAAGTACCTTGACCATCAACTAAAGGTACGGGGGTCTTCTGTGTTCTTATGACTGACAGCATTCCGACTCTTTGAATTTTTATCCGATCCAAAGTATTGATAAGATCATTGATGTGGAGAAGGAACTGAGCGATTAGTTCCAAACGATCTTGAAATATTTTCAGTTGAACTGTTTTATGTTATCTATAACCTTGTTCTTTATTTATAAATCATAAAATGTATGTAGGCCCCATGTAGGAATCGTACAGATTTCAAGATTAAAATGGACAGACTCTTGTCGGTCCGCGTTAACAATTTAGATGAAAAAGAAGACGAAATAAATTGGTTTTTTACTTTTTATTTATTTCATGAACTCGTTCAAATTGTAAAATTAATTTTAATAGTTAGCATTTGAACATTTGTACAATCTACTAAAGAGACACTCTAAGTGTCGCGTAGCGTTTATTACATGTAGTAAGACTCGGTTCTCATAGGCGCTCTTTAATTCAGAATTACAGATGCTTTATTAGGTCCGTTCGTTGATTTAGCATTATATTAATTACCTACAGATGCTCGATGCTTTATTTGGTACATTCATTAATTCCGTATTACAGATGCTTTATGCGAGAGAATCGTGAATTCAGTATTACTGATGATGCTTTATTCGAGAGGATCATGTTGCCCAATAGTTTCCCTCAGTCCTGATGGAACATAAAAATCACGTGGTGGCGGATGATAGAAAAACCATGTAATTCATTAATTTCACAGCATCGATATCTGACAACTACTTAGTCTTGATTTGCTAATTTTACTGCAGTTTGGGGGGATATCAAAATTACACGTTAGAACCTTCCCTGGAGTTTGATACGTGACAGTTTTACACCGGCTACTGTTTTTATGAAAAAAGGTGGGTTTTTTCNTGATTTGCTAATTTTACTGCAGTTTGGGGGGCTATCAAAATTACACGTTAGAACTTTCCCTGGAGTTTGAAACGTGACAGTTTTACGTCGGCTACTGTTTTTATGAAAAAAGGTGTGTTTTTCTGTTACACAGAGCCAACGAAAAAATCCCCGTCTTTCTGTGACATCAATTCTATATTCAATTTCTATACGTTTAGTGCTCTGTCATACATTAGAGCGACCCGAGAGCCTTTCGATCGGGGAGGAGGGGGGGGATCCTGTTTCATTTATTTTGGCCAAACTTGATCGTGAAAATTGGACAAGGATTATATAAAAGTATTTTAGGGAAATTACTTGGGGAATAACAGTCGCTATTTGTTTGGAATTTGATACTATATGGGAATGTTTGTCAGTCCATTGACGTCATGTACGGGTGCGGGAAACAAAAACAAAACAAAGACCCGCAAAGCTACATGTATGGAAAAGAGGCGTATAGTTAGTCGATATATACAACAGTTGAACATTGCAATGAGATACAATGCGTGTACTGAGAAGATACAAACCAGAATATTTCTAATACGTGTTTGTCAAGCCTGAATCTTAATCTTCACTTTCTTTTTTGAAAAAAGGTAGTATATACTCCATTTTTTTTTTTTTTTTTTTAGATCTGTCGCCTACTGAGTATATCTGAACTTCCTAATCTGCTTTTAGTGGGGTGCAGTTTCCATCCTACACTGTGTGTGTATTATTGTTGTTGTTGTTGTTACGTAACGCTGATCGAGTAATGATTTATTTCCAGCGAACAGGATACTCTTATTGCAATGTGTTTCTTTTCACAACTGCAAGTGAAGAAGACCAGAACAGTTAAATTGAAAGCTTTTCCTCGCCCGTTTACATGTCTAGCTTTGCGAAACATTCCATACAACTCCGATCTTATCTTAATACATACATGTATAGGTTGTAACATTACTTACAGTAAGTATATTTACGAAACGAATGGAGACCAGTGACAACACTTTAAAAAATCTGAAAAGTGTCAAAAAAGCTCTTTGTCAAATCAAAAAAAAATTATGTGGTTTTATGAGAATATATTATTGTGCTACAATATTGGGTTCCCAATAGGGCGCCGTCCGGCATCTGTCCGTCTGTTCTTCAATATCTGACAAACTCTTATTAATCTTAGAGCGTTATTGACAGTACTAGTCCGTGTAAGGCTATGTCAAGAGAGACAATATCCACTGTTTCTGCCAACGACTCAGCCCAGAGTTATCGTTCATTACACTTATATCTCGGGATTTTCAAGATATTAGAATACTGTAAAATGTCAAGTCTTTCTGTGGCACAATTAACTTCGAATCTTGTGTCGAAACGCAGATATTTTTAAATTACGCTTTAAATAGGTGTTTAGGTACAGTATATATTTGTATTGCATGGAGAAAAGTTGTTGTCCTACATATGTACATTCTCCTAATAATTCATAAATTACATGTATTTCTTACTTTTATTTTCATTTACCCCGAATCGAAAGGTACACGTGAGTAACTCTGGGTAGAGACGGAGTGATCAATAGGCCAGTGTGACACTTTGTTCATCAGAACATTGTCTTTTCTCCCCGATTTTACATGTATGTACACATAAGCACGAATCCCTTGTAGAGCATGAGGGTGCTGATCTCCCCCATGGCAGTCCGAATCAAATCGAAATTAACTCAATAAAACGCAAAGGAAATATGCATGCAAATAACCTGCTGTGCATGCACGCGCATGTATTACAGGTGGATGTTTGGAAACCGTAGAATAGGGGATCAGAAAACTGTGTTTGCTTGAATGTTCAAGATCAAAAGTCAAGACGACTGGAAAGAATTCCTTAAAATCCTTGTGGATAGGATTCAGACGAAACATTTGAACAGGGGAAGGGGGGGGGGTCATCAAATCGTACATGTATAGAAATATACTACGGGATGGATATCTTTGTGGGTCGTAATACCATATAATGGCGGGCTAGTTCTGATAGAAGAGTGTGATTGCATATCGAGGTTTGTTTTGCTTGACCATATTCTTAAGTTAGTTTAATTTTCAAAAACATTCCTTTAACAGAATTGCGATCTTTTAAGACTTTTACACTGATTGATTGATCGTTTTTTGTTTAACGTCCCGCTTGAGATTTTTCACTCATATGGAGACCACCATTGCTGGTGAAGGGCTGCAAATTTAGGCCTGTGCTCGCCCCTCATGCCCTTTGAGCAGGGAGGGATCATTATCGTGCACATCTGCTGGAACACGGGCCTCGGATTTTGCAGTCTCATTCGAAGGAACGCCCCATTTAGTGGCCTCTTACTGAGGACTTATTCTAACCCAGATCCCCACGGGGCCAGAACTCCTATAAATCCTGGGAAAGATGAGTTGGAAGGTTCTGAAATTAGGTGTGGAACAAACTGTACGAATATAATTTTAAAAAAACAAACCAGTCCACTTTCATATTGTCTAGCATTTTCACAAGTCAAGGGTAACATGATAAAGATCAATTGAGGTGTAAAACAGCATCATTCTATCTTTCGATTTTTATGTGGTAGTTTGGTTTTACTTTCACTTTATTTCTAAGTTTCGATCTTATGTAAACTTTCACCTATGGTATTTAACCACGCCTACTTTATATTTCGGCCAATAACTCTAATGACAGTTTCTATTGTCAATTTTCCTATAAAAAGCCGTGCAGCGAACATTTCGTTGAAGTGAGACAGCTGGCCTGACTAGCTTTTCTCTCCTTCCATATTGGAATACGTTTGTTCGTCTGTGTTTTTGTCCCTTTACTTTGTTACGTTGTAACTTACTTTCTAAATTATTCTATTTACTTTGGTTTGGGAGATATCCTTATAGTTTATAGGCTAAATTCTTAGGGCTTTAAGAGTCTATTTTGTCATATTCTATATTGTAATAAAGGACTATATATGGTAAGGGTCGTTTTGGGCCCCCTATCCAAAAATGTCTATATCTACAATGGTGAAAGTTATATACCCTGGTTACTATAAAAATGTATTTTGGATTGCTCAAGTATCACGTTGCCATGGAAATAAGCTTTCACAAATTGATGTTATGCTACTATTGCTGTACTCGCGCAATATTTTGCATGTGAAAAAACACGCAAAGCTGATGAATAAACACATAGATGTAGCAATAGTGATTTGACGACTCGTATTCATTGTAGGCCCGAATAATTTTAGTACTAAAAATCATATTTGAGATTTTTAAACCATTGCGTTGCCATGGAAACAAGCTTTTAGTAATTGATCTTTACGTTACTGTTGCTGTATATTGCGTAATATTTTTATTTTGAAAAAAAAAAAAACATTCTAACTGCAAGCACTAGAATAAATCAGTGCTTAAAAGGCCCGAATTTCGTCACGCACAAATAAATTATATGGGGAAAATATCTTTATATCACAAATTTTTTTCTTATTTAAATCATTGTATCTTAATTTGCAATATATGTATATCAGTGACATATATTGCGGTAAACATATTTCAATCAAAGATGATTATTCAAAAATATTGAAATTTTTTGTACTCCTGTAATCTAAACTACATTTTACTATTTAATAGACCTATCCAGTATTATTTCGACGAGTTATCTCACCGTGCAAAAACGATCGACACGCCACGTTAAAAGGTACTTCCGGTAATACACAAGGCGTCGTTAGAAACACACTGAACAATCTCACTTGCCGCTCTATATTCATAGAATTGTGTATATTATCGGCGCTCGTTTTGTATGCTGTACCCATGGTAAACTTTGGATATCCATTTACACACCTTTTTACTACCTTTTACATCAGCCTATTGCATTTTTACGTACTCAAACTGTAGACATGCCTAGCTCAGCTGTCCACGGTGGATTTTTAGTTCATGCGTTCGATTTTCAAAACATGTTTGTGGGAATATGTTTGTAAAGAAAGACTACTTCACACAATTGCCTAGATTGACTGTATAAACAGTAATTAAAAAAAGAATACATCATGCTGTGTGGCCATGTGGATGGGTTATTTGGGGGGGGGGGGGGGCTGATCTTTGAAGTTTATTAGCCTACATGTATAGTAGGGTGGGGTACCGGAGAGACATACAACGTATACTGATTTTTAATAAAAATTATTTAGATAGAAAAATGAAGCAAGAACATTTAAAGTATGTTGAATTTATATACATGTAATAGATTTTTTTTTTTTTTTACTATCTATATATTCATTGGGTAAATTTTAAATAGCCTATATCTAGATACTGTGAATGTTTATCCAAGTTTTAAAAATGATCAAAAAAGAGAACATTTTTTTCAACCTTCAATTTCAAATCTATTATAACACCTAAAAATTATAATACTGTGATAGTCAGATTATCATCAGTTTGTTCTTTAAAAAAAAAAAGCGGGGAGGGCTAAATCTAAATAACAAATTAATAATTTGTTATAATAGATTGATAATTTTTTGTAAGATTTACAAATCACTAGATATCAGTATGAAGTAACAAATTGATAATTTTTTCAAACAAATTTATGAATTCTTGTAACAAATTTTTAAATATTTTGAAACAATCATAAATTATCATTGATCAAATATTGTTTTAACAAATTGCTAATTTATGATAAATTAGTAAAATAATCTTAAATACATGTACTTTGAAAAGGGGCTAGACATCGGGAATAAAGCCTAAGTGGGGGTCCGCTCTTGGTAAGGGCTTTTCAAGTTATTTTTAGGAGTATGTTTAGCTATAGATACATTTATACAAAATTATAACTTTGGTCACGAATAAGGAGGGGGGGGGGGGGTCAGCCCCCTTCTAAATCCGCCTATGTCATACAGTCATGTACACATTTGCGAATGCATGTACAGTACACACATGTATTTATAGTATATGTTGGGCCGGGACTGTATGGGTTTCTATATTGACATTGGTTTAAAATTGGTTTGTAAGAATACAGAATGAAAAATGCACTGTACAACAATGGTGTAATATTGAAAGTAAAGGTGAAATAAAGACATAGTTTTTTAAAATTTTGTCCTGCACATAACAAACACCAAGGGGCAGTGCTTGTGCCTGTGCCCTGTTGATTTGACTGGTAGTCTTTCACACTCTATTTGAAGGTTACACTATCTACACAGCATATTCCCACCAGGTAATTGAATCAGAATCGGATGTCCATATCTTGGATGGGTCATTTGAATTTTATGATTGACTATACTCTCACCAAACACCCAATGCAGCATATACATGTATTAATAATCCTCGGGTGGAAAGGTTTTAAAATTATCTGAATGGCAGCAGGTCACATACACATGGATATTTTCCATATTAATATGAATTTTTTAAAAGTTTGTCCAACACCTTTATTATTATTGTAATATATGTATTAGAAATTCCTGATTAAAACGTTTAGATATTCTAGGCCAAATGTGCTTGAGGCAAACTTTAAAAAATATAAGAAAAAAAGCCCAAACTGATATAAATGCATAGGCGTGATCCAGGAGAAATTGTGAAAGGGGGAGGGGGCGTCGAGCAACTATTAGATTTTAAGGTACTTTTCACCCCACCGACCATCTCCTTTTTATTTGGGGAACTATCTCATATAACGTGAAAAAGTGCTTAGTTTGTACTCTCATATACACTTTTTAAGTCCAATGTTTTAAGAAATTCAGTATAAAGAGGTATGTATAAATGCGTTTCGCAGTGGCGGATTCCAGGAATTTGCGAAAGGGTGCAATTTGTTCTGAAAAGAGGATGTCAATTGATAAGCTAAAGTGTCTTGGGGTGAAAGCGAAAAAGTGGGGGCCGCAAGGGGGCGAAGCCACCCACTAGCCTTGGATTTAGAGCTTTTAAAAGACTTTTAGGGTTTAATTTATTTTCTTACATCTAGGTTGATACTAATCCTGACAGCTGTGATAAGAAACACACCTCTGCCTCTACCTGATCGGGACTTAAAGGATGAAAAAGTATAGTATATTATAGTACTCAAATATCATTGAAAATTTGTGAGATTTGGTTGACTAATTGTGTTATTTACTAATATAAATTATTTTGCACTAGCTTAATGATAATTCATACAAACAAATACAACATTAAGTTGAAGGTTGAAAATTTATTACAAAATAAAGAGTACTATAGCATAAAGAAATCAATTTTTGTATGGAGTGGAAATTGTCAATTATGTTCAATTCAAAGCCTCCTGAACTATAGCATTTTCTACATATACAGTAGATTTAACTACAATCAAAAGTATGTATAAACTTTTTTTCTTGCTTTCATACTGGGAGTACAATGAATGAATATTTTTCTCAACTGAACTTTGAAACGCTTGCTTCCAGAGTTACTGCTTGCCCTTTAAGATGTTTTTCATATAGGTGCATGAAAAGTCCGAGAATATATAAGAAGATTTATATCAACTTAGGGCTGGTGGGATAGTTATTTTTTAATAAATAAGCGAATGTGAAGTAAAATCCGATAATGTATTTATTAATTTATGGATTGATTTGACGTAAAAGTGCAAATTCGATTAATTTGTTCGTTGAAAATAGGAAATAATTAGTCATTAATCACTGTATTGAGGGACTATTTGAATTTCAGCTGAAAATGTTAAGATTCATTTTTTTACAATGAACTAAGATATGTTCTTAATGCAGCATAATACTTTGAACGTATTTGAAGGTAACATGTATGAGTACAAGATGTAAGATTAAAATTACCATATTGCTAATGGTAACTATCGAGTAATATTTTTGTTTCACCTGATACTTGCAATATCATCTTAAAATGTGCAAATTAAAGGTTTCCAATTATGATAAATTTTTTCTAGGACTTCCCATAGTTAGTTCAAACCTTTTTCCAGGATGGAACGTCATTTTTTCTGCAAGAGTATTGCTGATTGTTTCGTTATCTTGCTTTTCTCCTATCCTCTTCACTTTTCCCTCCACCTATTCCCTTTTATTTTTTTTTTTTTTATCATAATCTGGTCTCATGCGAAAGGGGGGGGGGGTGGTTCCGGAACCCCCTAGATCCCCCCCCTCTAATACGAGATTCCGCCCAATGAAAAATGTTACGTAACATTGTAAGCGTATAACCCTTGAGAAAAGGTCATACCATACACTAACGGCATATTTAGAGGTACGTGGCACCCCCTCCCCCATTTATTTGTGACCCAAAATTATTACTTCATTATGAATGAATAAGTATAACGCTTATATAATAAATCTCCAAAAAGATTTTAAAAGCCCTTTAAGCTTATACTCCAGGAGTTTTCGGCCCCCAACATGGACTATCACACTAGACTCTACTGCCATACAGAATAACATACTGCCCACATCGCCACACGCGTCGTTTCGGAACAAATCATAGGATCTCCATGCCAACCACTACTAATTATGTTTCTCGATAAATAATTACCATTTTCTTGAAAAATATCGGCATAACATTACTGTTTTGTCACAAGTGAGCAAGCTAATTGAATATTTTCAGCTTATTCGTACTTTGATTATTTTCAATAATTTAGCTTGTTCCCGGCACCATTCCCCGTGAGCGTGAATGATAGAAAAGAAATGAATAATGATACAAGTAAATAAAAAAAATACACTTGTCATGAGGTTAGTTTTAATAAAACAAAAAGTAGAAGATAAAAGGATACTAGTTTATGGACTTATGGTACAATGTACATACAAAATGCAATGCACATGTAAATACGCCATTGTCTGAAACCCATAGATTTTCTGATTACATACTGCATTCATTGAATGCAGTGTAGCGGAGAGAAAACCCGTGAGTTTCCGACTAGTCATTATTGTTACACATTTTATCATAAAATACTGAATACAGATCGCTAATGACAACTAAAATACTTCTGTAATGTGAAGAGAAAATATTGTGGCCACACGTAACCTATGATTCATAAATTAAAAAATATATATTAAAGATTGTTATGAATTTGACTCCGTATATACAGATGTGAGGTTTTAATATTACCATGGCAACCAATTCTTAAGCTACATAATTTTAGTACATGTAGCATAATAGGGCATGTTTAAATATTTATTTTTTTTAATATATATTTGTTCTTTAAGCAGAGTAATTAAAAAAGTATACCAAAAAATAGTTTTTTGGGTGTTTTTCCGGGCCAATGTAATGTTTCGATAGATAGCGCACCTTGTAATGTCTGTTAGCATTGTATCAATAAACTAGCAAAATGTTGGTTGCCATGGCAACTGAAGTATTTTTGAAACAAGAAAAAACATTACATTTATGACAAATTACATTAATTAGAGTATTATATTGAAAAAAATGAAATTTTACTTGTATATTCAGATTGTGAGAAATTTTCATATTAACCATTGGCAAACCGAATTTTGAAACAAAATATTTTTAGTTAGCAAATATCACATCCACTGATTTTTTATATTTTACACATAAAGTATGAATTAACTTATGGCATAATTCTTTCATACCTTGTAGTGGGTTGCATTTTCTTGCAAATGACGTCATAAATTAGCCTAAAATTGAGTTTTTAAAAAAAATGGTCAAAATGCCAAACATTGATTTTTCAACTCCAGAAACAATAGGTAATCCAATTTAAGTCATAAATGTTTTATTATTTATTTGTTATGCTGAACATAAGTCTTTAAAGGTAAACAATAACGAAATTTGCTCAGCGAGTAACATTAATTTGTGTATTCTTAATTAAAAAAGGGCCAACATTACGCATTTTTAAGCATCTTGGCGCCATTTTCAGGTGCCTTGTTACCATGCAACGGTACCTCCAAATGCAATTTCTCGGTAACCATATTCTATGAGAGGTGTCAAATAATCACTGTATGCCAAATTTCAGCAAAATCGGTGAGGGTGCTTATCCAGCCCTATATTAACATTTTTGATGCTTACAGAGAATGGCTCTTAATACGTACAATATAGTACAGTGCACATATTCAGATCTGTGGGTGTTTTTTCTCACATAGCATGTTAAAGTAATATATTTTTTCTTTCGGATCTGTATGAGTGAGTTTAGTGTGCAAGTAATGTGTGCAGAGAACATTTCTGCAAATATCAATTTTGATTTGACAATGTTTGTAATATATATATGCAGCACAGAAATAAAGCATTATAAAAAAAAAACATAAAATTAAATGTGTTGTTGAACCCGGGCCAGTTCTTTAGCACTTGGTGTAGGAACAAATGGACTCATCACATTATTAAAAAAAAGTGTAAGATTTTGATAGACTTATATAATGTCATTATCATATTTAGTTATTGCCCAATTTAGACTATAATGTAATAAGCTGTGCGTCACACTTGCATAGATATGTATTTATAATTTTTTAATATATAAAAAAATTAAAATGTGATGTGGCTCGATTGTATTTTTAAATATATATGTTTAATAGCTACATTACATTAATTACAGGAGAATATTTAATTTCAAATGTGGGATAGGACAAAAAAGTTGCATTCTATGAAATGAAAAATTATATAAGCATTATAAAATCATCTTTATCAAAATAAGTCCATGCATGTATCACAAGGAACCAAATTGATGAGTTAAATTTTAACAAATTGCTCAAAGAGATGTTAATTATTTCAGACTGTTGATGGGTTACTAATTTTAAGTCTCTTTGCAGCTGCATTTTAGTTTTCAATATAACCACAGTCATTTAATACCAGTATTATACTTTATCACTTGAACTAACATAATTAACAATTTGTCGCACTAAAGTGCCTTGGTCTGTAATTTTTCTTTCACTTTTATTTTTTACATTCTACTTGCTGTTTATATTAATGTTTTGTATTAACCATCAAATTGACAGTTAGTCAAACAAAATATGTTGTTTAACTGGTCCAGGAATGTTCTTTATCCATAGCTATAGATTGAAAATTTGAAGAGTAAAAATGTGTTTCTTCATTCACATACAACT
>CAJDSM010003004.1:579-14891 GCA_903981925.1 Ostrea lurida
TTTTCTGAATATCTCAATTAATTCAGTGACATCAATAAAAATTTTCCATTCTTGAAGCTAAAATAAAAACCAAACAACAACCTTTTAACAGAACAGTGACGATTATTCATCGTAAATCAGAATACAAAACAAACAGTTGGGGAAACACGGACCCCTGATTTACGAGGTGAGAGAAGTAAACATCCCCTGTCGACCTGTACATCTTGCCTTTGAGGTCATTGTCCTTCATCAGGTCAAATGCATAATCGTAGACAAAAGCAGGTGTATAAAGAATGGACTTATAATTGCTATAGAAACACTAGCAAATTACGGCTGACTCGGAAAAACAAGTCTTGCGTATCGAATTAATAAGGTTGAGAAGACATACCATCATGTAGGTGATGAATTGAATGTTGCCAACATAAACGTATGGAGGACAGTTGACGACGAAATGCATAAATCGCCCTGTACATGTATGTCAGTACAGTTGAGTTGTTATCTTGCCGCAGGTATGAAAGCAGTTGTATCAACACATTCAATAACATTAAAAATACTGTCAAAAATCGTCTCTACCAAACAATTTACAGACCTAATCAGTAGTATGGAACCATCATTGGAGTTAGTGGGTCATATTCACAACAACATACTTCAAGTAAAAACATGAATGAAAGGTTGTCTATAATGAGAAACGATGCATATTTGCCAACAGAAAACAACAAGGTCTTAAATGAAATGTACAAACCAATTGATGTGGCATATATCTACATACTCATACAGTACAATTTAACAAGCAGATGTACCCGACTTACATGTTATCTGCTTCACAAACATGTGTCAAGTTTTTTGGGTGCTTTTGTTTTTAACACACATTACTGGTCTGGAGGATATAACAACACATTTATTCTGGTATTCCATACTCAAACCTACGTACTTTGTGCCGATTCATCTTATCCATACACAACCGCTGTCTGTTTATGAGTACAACTCAGATCAAACTCGCAAAAATTACTAAAATCATCCTGGACCATGATACTCCATTTGAATATTTACGAAATGATTTATATCAAAGTTTCTAAAGATTTAGATCACTTGAGTCTTGAGCTTGCAGTTAAGAAAACGCGCATCAATAAAGCTTTATTGACTTCCAGGCCTGATTTAGTGTTCAGATTATAATCTGATAGCTTACAAGTTTATCTTACGATCTGAGCTAACTGCAGTGTTTTGGAGGAACTTGTAATTCTGTTTCCTTTTAATCTGTTTACAAAAATCTGTTTCAAAGGCATAACTACGTGTGGTTTCGTGGACATCTTTAAAAGAGTCCAATGTTTTTAAATTCACCCATGTTTCCCTTTCTGCTTACTATGAGATTACCCTTTTGTAAATAAAAAAATATACTTAAATTGTTTATGTTATTGGTTGTCGTCCACTGTATACAAGACTTTGGCTGATAAACATTTCCTGCAAAAAATGATGCTAATTTATAGATAAATAACAAAATATAATAATAGATAAAATAATAACCTCATCTGAATACATCCCTCTTGATAGTATGTAATGTCAAAGCCAGGCATTTCAGTACATTCAGTTACTTTCGATTTACTTCATTTATTTTTCATTGAAACTTCACCTTTATCTCACAAGCTCTTGTGTTTTTCATCTGGACTGATTTGGATGAAATTTTCCATCAGAATCAGTAAGGTTTGCGGTTTTTCCATTGATTTTTTTAAATTTTCCATCCAACCAGTGTTATTAACTTTTTGATTGAAATTTACAGTTGAATTAATTTATTATGTTACATTTCTTGTAAGGATATAATAGAGGAAAAGGGAGTTTTTAAAAAAACTTACTTGGTGTTCGATAGCATATTTCTGCACAGCGTTTGAATACATTTTTTTTCTTCCAAATTATGGTAATAGCTCCATTTAAAGGGACTGACGACACGATTTTTGAATGAAAAGCCCTTCATTCTTGATGTTAAATATTGAAGACTAAACAACAACAAAAAACCTCATCTTAAAAGTCTTACATTAAAAATTTGGGACCTTTCTTGAATGCAAGGCATTAGAGAGATATTTTAGCACCGTAATCTCTTTAGTTATGTTAACAAACACTTTCTTCTCAAGAACCGCTGTCCAATATCAACCAAACTAGGTACAAATCATCCTTACGTGAAGGGGATTTCAAGTTTGTTGAAATGAAGGACCAGAGCCCTCTCAAAGGGTCAGATACATCACGAAAATCGCAAAAATAGCGGTTGGTGCATTTAGCTATTCCGATTATGTGGAATATCACGTTTGATTTCAAATCTGACCACCCAGCGGGTAACGATGGGGCCCCAACGTGTAGGGATTTCAAAGTTTATACACTATGATTATATTGGAAAATCTTTAAAAATCTTTTAAGAACCACTGAGTCAGAAAAAGCTGAAATTTACATGAAAGCTCCCTGGATATAGTGGAGATTTCAAGTATTGTTCAATGATGACCCCCAGGGGTACGATGGGGCCCCAATTAGGGGATCAAGTTTTACATATGATCTAATAAGGAAAATCTTTCTATAATCTTCTTCTCAGGAACCACTGGGCCAGAAAAAGCTGAACAATTTATATGAAAGCTTCCTGACATAGTGGATATTTTCAGTGTGTTCAAATCATGACCCCGGGTCGATTATCGATGGAGCGCCGATAGGGATCAAAAGGTTTTACATATGATTATGTGGGAAAATCTTCTTCAAAAATCTTCTCAGACATGGGCCAGAAAAAGCTTTGAAATATTATATGAAAGCTTCTCCTGATATTAGTGGTTTGTTCAAATCATGACGCCCCGGGAGTTCCGATTGAGCCCAAATAAGCGGATCAGTTTTAACATACTGATTATTATGGGGAAAATCTTCTTAAATTCTCAAGAAGCCACTGCGGCAGAAAACCATTTCCATGATATCGTGACAGATAAAAGTTTTGTTTCAATTATGACCCCAGGGTAATCGTCGAGGTCCCATAGAGAGACTCAATATTTTTCAGGGAAATTCTTTTCAAATCTTTCTTCATTGAACCAGAAGAGTGGGTATTTTACCTGAAAAGCTTCCTGATATGGAGTAGATTTAAGTTTGTTCAGATAATGCACCCCCACCTTTCCCTTGGGCTGGGCCACAAATAAGGGATCAAATTGCTATATTCGCTCTTTCTTAGTGAAGCACGTGCTCGGTGAGACGATGTGGCCCAATAGGCACTCTTGTTTCAAACTTAGAATGTTTAACTAGTACTAAAATAAAATTTCGACGTGACAAAAGGTAAGCATTTTTCTTTTCATGTAATATAAAAACTCCAGCACATATGTCTTCACTCGAAAGCTCTAAAAAGAACCGCGCTTAAACACATTCCGGATTTCTACCCAGTTATGCTATTCACCCCAATTCAGTTGTTACAATGATAGAATTTCAATTGTATATACTCAATAAACTGTGATGAAGATGAAATTTGAAGTTTTTCTGCTTATCAGTTAAAATATAATTTTCTGGTAGCCAAAAAAATCGATTATTCTTGATTATCATTAAAGCAAATACAAGCGAAACTTAGACGACATTTTTCAACAACTCAAAATTATGCACACAGTCTAACACATCCAACTATAAACTAATATAATAATTAAGATCTAGGTTGACAAATTTTTCGCAAAAAATAAACAAGGGAAATATTGACTTGAGAGCATATCTTCGCAATGAGCATTTCGAATAACCCGCCATAGCCTCAACGCACATGACACGGGGAACGACGATTGCCGAACAATAATCGGGTTTGCTGATGTCAAGGTCAATACAGAGATGAAAGGACAGTGAGCTAACAATACGCAAAGTGTGCCACTCAAATAACTTGTATTTAAGAATTTCTCTTGCAATTGGCCCGTTAATTTGACACGTGTAAAACGTGTTTCTTCTTCCGCGATTCTTCTGAACTGGTGATCTCCGAGGTCATTGCGTCGAAAGATGACGACAGGATTATGAAGGGATGCCAGTATAAATTCATAAATCGACTATTTCTGCTGATATTGACGCGTTTACTGCTTTCAATGAAATTAAAATTTCTTCAATCACGAAAACTGTTCACTTCTATTTGTTCTTCTTAATTTACAAATTATTTGGCCGTCAGTGACAGCCTTTTTGCTTTAAGCTATCGTCATTCTGATACTAGATATCAGAAAATAGATTCATTTGATGCAAATATGCAAATTATACTTTTGATATTCACAAATCACTTTCTGATATCAAAAAGCATATCTGATAGTCAAAAACAGAGAAATTATAATGAAAATATTTTATTTTACTATTATCAAGAAATTCGAATTGCATGTCAAAAGGCAAAAGAGACAAAGAGTGATCATCTCGCAAGTCCTAAATAGAATAACAAAAAAACAAAGAGTTGGGCAAAACACGGACCCTTGGAACAACACAGAGGGTGGATCAGGGTGCTAGAGGGGAGTGAGCCATCTCCTGTTGACTTGGTCACACCCGCCATGAGCCCATGGTGCTTAGATCAGACGTAACGGAAACAATCCGTAGTCAAATCAGTGTGCTGAAAAACGGTAGCAATGGCTTGAAAATATTCAGACAGACATTTGGACTTCAATCGGCTAGAGTCATACTGAATAAACTAAGTCTGTTATATACCGATTCGATTAGAATTACGAAAAATGCTGTCTTTTAAAACGTGACTGTTGAACACTGGTACTATCAAGAATTCACATATTACTTCAGAAATCAGAATAATCCAAAATATTCTCGACTATCAGAAATGAAACTTTCTGATGTTCAGAAATTCTTTGTGTAATTTTCTGAAAATAAAAAAACTTCGAATTTCTGATATCAAGAATTCAATTTCTGACATCAAATAAGTACCCTATTTTATACCATAAGATATTTCATATTATAAGTCATAATTTTGTGATACCAGAAAATAACTAGTGATCATTTAAAAAAATAATTTCTGATAATTCAGGAAATATCTCCAAAAGCACTAAACAAACAGCGGGCCTTCACTAATTTGTTAATTAAAATCATTAGTATATTTTACGCAAATCTTATTACTGTTAAGTTTGCATTGTGAACTATTCAACGAGATTCAATTGGTACCGTATATATTTATATTAAACATCACAAAAACAATGAATATGAGTGCAGTCTTCTCTCTCTCTCTCTCTCTCTCTCCTCTTCTCTCTCTCTCTCTCACTCTCTTTTTCTCTCTGATCTCCTCTTCTCTCTCTCTCTCTCTCTCTCTCTCTTCTCTTCTCTACTCTCTCCGGACCAATTGATGACATTTTAATATATATACCTAATCAAATTAAATAAATAGAAGGTGAGTGATTACAAATTTCTTCTACATTATAAACACAGTTCGTAAGTGGCAGATTACAACGTTTAAATTCCAGCCCAAAAGAGTGTAAACTGTCACGCATACGTTCCTCTTCATAATCTTAAAGAAGTATTGGTTAAAAAGGGTCGATATCTACATTATTTTATGCGAATTATATTGCTTATATTGTTAAATTTACAGGAAAAATAACATGAATGTACATCTTAATAACAACTTTACCGTATACTATGTCACAATTGTTTAATTTTGATTCCTTGTAAAATTGTGAAACAATAATTCTATGCCGCTCCTGTAAAATTCTGAAATTCCGTTACGACCTTTACAATTCCACCGGCGTCGACACTGTACACAGTATTTGATCTTTATTGTTAGAATCTCCCTCTCTCTCTCTCTTCTCTCTCATCTCCTCTCTTCTGCCTCTCTCTTCTCTCTCTCCATCTCTCTCTCTCTCTCTCTCTCTCTCTCTTCTGCTCCTCTCTCTCCAAGTTCCTGTATTCCCTCCAAGTTCATTAATTATCAAAACATTCGAACGTATGGACTCTTTGAATGTAAAAGAGTCTCTGGCAATATCGGATGGACCCGAATTCTGATGAAATCGCTGTGATCATAGCCACCTCTCTCCTCTCTCTCTCTCTCTCTCCTCTCTCTCTCTCTCTCTCTCTCTCTCTCTTCTCTCTCTCTCTCTCCTCTCTCTCTCTCTCTCGTTCTCTCTCTCCTCGAAACTCATGGCGTATCAATCACGAGGCGAGAGGCTCTAACACACTGAGCCACCGCGACCGGTTTGCTTCTTGATAATGAAAAAAACTTAAATGTTCCCTATTTACGGAATTAATGTTACTTGATATTAAGATCTTTTACATCTTTTTCATTGAAAATCGTTTACTCCTTCACAGTGTAAATTTTGATTCCTCATTGAAGTTAATAACTCAGAAACGTGCAATGTAAAAAAATAATAAATAGATTAAGTTATTTAAACAGAATTACAAATGTACAACCGTGTGAAAAAAATGCTCCTTTCATTTCTACAAGAACTAATAAAGTGGACACTTATCGCTCACATCATAGTTTTATTACCTTTAGCTTATGTTAAAGTAGAAAGGATCTA
Source organism: Ostrea lurida (assembly GCA_903981925.1). Classification (NCBI taxonomy): domain Eukaryota; kingdom Metazoa; phylum Mollusca; class Bivalvia; order Ostreida; family Ostreidae; genus Ostrea; species Ostrea lurida. The sequence continues at coordinate 7,029 of CAJDSM010003004.1, forward strand.
TTCATTCCCCAAATTGTCATAAGGAGTGTATTTTGGTTGCTTTGGTGTTGATTATATTGAATGTAATACATGAGCCTTCAGCTCATGCGAAATTTATTTTATTAATATGCTGAAATTAGTCTAAAATAATGATTTACAAAAGCTTAGTAAGAATGGTTAGTGCCACGTTACTCATCCTAGAATAGTTGCATCCTACGTTACATAAAAAAATAATAGTTTTTGGTGGATCATTTCATTCAATGTTTTGCATGAAAGTATGTAACAAAGTATTATCTTTAAATAGTTTTAATAAGAGCTCCGGATCTTCAAAAGAACAAAAGTTTATATCCAAAAGTTTACTGTTTTTGTCATTGCCACAGATAAGTGCAGAGTGTTTGGGAAAATGGTGCATCTTTCGATGTTATTTGTAGAATCAAAAGATGCTTCTTGGCATTCGACGGTGCAACGATTTGCTCTGTTTTGAGAACATAAGCTTTATTAGAGCTATAAAATCACATTCTACAATCCTGCGTTTCTCCCAATGTTAAATTCCCATAAGGAATAGCTGGATTCCGACGTTGACGGAATAGTTGGATCATAGTAACGAGGTGTCACGGTGGGATCGCTCCATTTACCTGATCAACACAATGGGCTCACGGCGGATGTGACCGGTCGACGGGGCTTGCATACTCCTTTCTATGCACCAAATCCCACCCTTAGTGTATCCAGGGGTCCGTGTTTGCCCAATTCTTCTTTTGTATTCTGTTTGGGACTTACAAGATTGATCACTATTTGTTATTTTTGCCTTTGTATTTTGCGTTTTGTAAATTAATCAGATCTGATGTTGAACATAAAAGGACTTATGGAATGTAATAGAGTGTAGCACTGCGATTGAAAATATTGACAAAATGGATGCATCAATCGTTTCTCGTCATATTGTTTTGTTGTCTAAGTAGTACACAAAAATGTTACTTTTCAGCCAATGGTATGCAGTATGGACAACCCTCTCCGCCTACGCAACAGCCAGGTGACCGTAAGTAGAGAGTCTTTGCAGCCAAGTTGATATGTATTGAAATAATTTGGTCAAAATGCATCATTGAAAAAGTAGAAAGTGTCAAATGATGCATGTTTCAAATTCTTTTTTTTTTTTTTTCAGAAAATAGCTACTATTATATTATTGTAGACTAGAAACAGATTATATGTGACTTCATCTTGAATTGTAGCGTACCATGCAGGATACAACCAGCCCCCGGCCTATGGACAACAGCCTCCATCCTACGTACAACAGCCTGCACCTTACGGACATCAGCCTAATCCCTACGGACATTCAATGTCAACTTCCACGAATGTTATTGTAAGTAATTTGTCATGATCGGGAAGTACCTTGGTCAAATCCAAGGTTATAATAGAATTATTTTTTGCCCCCGAAATCTTCGATTCGGGGGCATATAGTTCTTGGTCTGTCCGTTTGTCTGTCTGATTGACCCGTGGGGGTACGGGTTAGAATAGGTCCCCAGCATCCCTTGCGTGTCGGATGAGACCGAAAAAAACCGAGGACCCGTGTCACAGCAGGTATGGCACGATCAAGATCCCTCCATGCTTAAAGGCCCTAAGTGTCGAGCAAAGGCCTAAATTTTGCAGCCCTTCACCTGCAGTGGTGACGTCTCCATATGAGTGAAATATTCTCGAGTGGGACGTAAAACAATGAATAATCAACCAATCAATCTGTTTGTCTGCAGGAAAAACTTTAACATTGGCCATAACTTTTGAATGGCAAGTGATAGGGCTTCCATATTTCACACGACAATCCCTGTCTACTGGTATCAAAATTTTGACTTTCCATTTTGTTGCTACTTCAATATTAGTCCGCGTCATATCAAATTCACTTTTTAACATAAACTTGACTTAATAATTCAAATTACTAGGAATGAAAGTAATTTTTGCTCATTTTATTCGATATAAACAGTTTAAACTATTCTATGAACTCTCCGCGGTTGATAATGCGTTAAGTGCCCCAATTTATTTTATATCGTATAAAATGAGTAAAATTACTTTCATTTTTAGATATATTTACATAAAACATTGGTACTTGAATCAGCGAGCCTTTAGGGTTGTGCATTTGGGCCCTAGAGTCAACAAGATTAAGATTAATTTTTACAGCATTAACATTGCCTTATTGACAAACTGGTATGTTACTTTTATAGGTGACCAACAACGCACCCACCGCTGTCTTGGTCCCCAGGGAGAGTGATTGGCTGGTTCCCGCTGTGCTGTCCTGCTTGTGCTGTTTTTGGCCCACCGGAATCTGCGCAATTGTGGCAGCAGTCAACGTACGATACTATATTTTCTTGACCATTCCGGAAATTTGAATTTAATCACCAACAAGAGATTTAGCTTAGAGACCCATTGTTCCTGATGATGAAATTTGAATGTTGGTTTTCTTTTTTTTTTTTCTTTTTTTCTTTTATGTTTAAAGGTTTTTTGGTTACAAAAACATTAACATAATCACTCTAGCAATTTTTTACGCGTGGGAATTGCTGTTTAATCAAATTTTTATATTGTTTGGGGATTCTTTTTGTGTAAATTTTACGATATGATAATCAAAATCATGTGCAGTCTTGGGTATTTGTTGCATACCTAAACCGAATGGTTTTTTTTTTTTTTATTATCCTCAGATAAAATTGCACAAGAAAAAAAAAATCAGTAATTTAGTCATTAAAAAAATTTCATAAAATTCTGTTTTCATTGACAATATTAACCAAGGGTTCATCTGGTCATTTGCTTTATAAGCATTATCAGAAGGAGCATTTTATGTGATCTGCAATATATGTACTCCAGCTAAGTAGTGCTTTGCCCTCAATTTAAATTCTATGAATCTCTATACACATATCAACAATTCGCCGTGAGTTACGCCCCTTTGTGGGGTCAGACAACGGTCAGTCGGAGAAAAGTCGAGCCAATCAAATGTAAGATATTATTATAGCCGTAAATTATAGCATATTGAATTTTAATACAAGTGTATGGGTTGTCCCACCTTGGGGCATAATTGTACATGTAGTTTACTGCAATTAATATAAATATATCAAATGTCAAAGCTACGGATACGAAAGTTACAAAGGGCGGCATAAGGAAACGCGACTTTTTGTCCACAAGATGGCAGTCAAGGGACGTAATTGCGCAAATTGTTAATAAGGGTATTGCTTGCAAATCTTCTGGTGACTCTATTCATTGAACTTGTGATCTTTGCCTCGTGACAGACAATGGCTTAGGACTACGAAACATTTAATTAACGCTATGCTATACAGCGTTTCTGATTGTCTTCTTTTATAGTGAAAACAATAAATGTTAGATGTAGATTCGGTTCGATTCAGCGCGCACGATCATAAAAACATTGGATTTAAATTGTAGCTTTTGAAACCATGTATCATAACAAATAATATACAAGTAATATGTGTCAGGCGTAATATAATCTCGTCTACGGTAAATTGTAAGACATTTATCTGAATATCAAATCTGATTGTATGTCAAACAAGAGGCCCACAGACCTTAACGGTCACCTGAGTACCATAGCCCATATAGGACGTCTCATATTTACATGTAAACCTCAATATGAACTTTTGTCCACATGTTATCTTTCAAAATATGCATGATTCCTATTCAAATACAAGAAAAAGTGAAGAATTGAAGCATAAAAATTAGGAATGTCAACGAATATTCGACTATTCGAATAGTCTTCGATAATTTCGACGTTCGACTAAAAACAATTAGTAGAATACTTAGTAAAAATTTTAGCATACTGATAATTGACCTATTTCGGTGTCCTGTCATATCTACAATTGCCAGAAAAAAATTGAGCACTTTACGATAATTCAGTTTTATTATCATCTACGGGTTTACTTGTATCAAAACTACATAACCGACCTGCAGACATGCACAGCGAAAAAAAGAGAATATATATAATTATATATATACATGTATAATAATAAAAACGAAAAGTTATGGTCTTCTTAAATGTATAAGTATGTGTTCCAATGCATAGGCTGGGGTATTAAATTGCCATAATTTTACATTAACTTTGAAATAGAGTGTCGTGCATGATGTTTTCTGAATTAATTGTCCAAATGGATCGATGTTTTCATTGGAGTCTACCTAACAAAACGTCCACAGTTCACTGAACACTAATAGGTGGTTTTACACCAAAGTGATCCTGCTCATATTTTGTATATACACACTCAAGGTGTGTATCATGCTTATCCCATACAATGCCTTTCAACCATGACAAAATTTCATTGAAGTTAAATCAAGATTTAATATGCTTTTTTGTACAGATTTTTGGTAAATGCACGTAAACATACGTGAGAAAATTGCACTGGGTTATTTAATATATATGTATACAATTGTATACAGCAACATCACCGTAACAGTGTTTAACAAGGCAACGCAAGCGTAGCATCCCCTCGCCAAACAAGATTTTTAAACAATAGCCAATAGTGACCTTTGACCTTGAAAATCAAAAGGGTTTACCCTCTACATGGATAACATTTGTGAAAGGTTTGATGATTCTCTATGAATGCCGTGTGTTTCTATCTTGTTCACAAGGATTTTCGGCAAGTCAAAAGTGACTTTGACCTTTTAAAATCAATAGAGAACATCCACTATCCATGGGGAACATTGGTGGAAGGTTTGATGATCTCTGATGAATGTTGTTTCTTCTATCTTATTCACAAGGATTTTCGGCAATAGCCAAGTGATCTTGACCTTTGACCTTGAAAATCAATAGGGTTTCATCCTTTCTCCATGGTCAACATTTGTGGAAGGTTTGATGATTCTCTGATGAATGCTGTGTCCACTATTTGTTCCCAAGAATTTAAGTCAATAGTGACCTTGACCTTTGACCTTGAAAAATCAATAGGTCCATCCTCTCTCCCATGGCAACATTGTGGAAGGTTTGATGATTCTCTGATGAATGCTGTGTCCACTATCTTTGTTCACAAGAATTTTAGTCAGTAGTCCATAGTGACCATTGACTTTGATCCTTGACCTAGAGAAATCAATAGGGTCCATCTTCTCTCCATGGGCAACATTTTGTGGAAGGTTTAATGATGTTCTCTGATGAATGCTGTGTCCACTATCTTGTTCACAAGAATTTTAGGCAATAGCCCATAGTGACCTTGACTTGAAAATCAATAGGGTTCATCCTCTCTCCATGGAAAATTTGTGGAAGGTTTGATGATTCTCTCTGATAACTATGCTGTGTCCCATATCTTGTTCACAAGAATTTTAGTCAATAGTCAGTAGTGACCTTGACCTTGAAAATCAATAGGGTCCATCCTCTCTCCATGGGCAACATTTGTGGAACGTTTGATGATTTTCTTATGAATGTTTGTGTCCTCTATCTGTCTTTCACAAGAAATTTAGTCAATAGTCCATAGTGACCTTGACCTTTGACCTTGAAAAATCAATAGGGTTCATTCATCTCTCCATGGGAAACATTTGTGGAAGGTTTGATGATTCTTTGATGAATGTTGTGTCTCTATCTTTTCACAAGAATTTTAGTCAATAGTCCATAGTGACTTTGACCTTTGACCCTTGAAAAATCAATAGGGTTCATCCTTTCTCCATGGGCAAAATTTGTGGAAGGTTTGATGATTCTCTGACGAATGCTATGTCAGTATCGTTTCACAAGAATTTTAGTCAATAGTCCATAGTGACCTTGACCTATAACCCTTGACAATCAATAGTTCATCCTCTCTCCATGGGAAACATTTGTTCAAGGTTTGATGATTCTCTAATGAATGCTGTGTCCTCTATCTTGTTCACAAGAATTTTAGTCAATAGTTCATAGTGACCTTGACCCTGAAAATCAATAGGGTTCATCTTCTCTCCATGGGCAATATTTGTGGAAGGTTTGATGATTTTCTGATGAATGCCTTTGCTTCTATCTTGTTCACAAGGTTCCGGACACACACACACGGATACACAAACATCCACACGGCAGCGATGCTATATCCCCTCCGCAACTTGTTGCGAGGGGATAAAAACTTTCGAATAATCGAATATTCTTCGACTAAAGCTATCGAATAATCGACTAAGAAATTTACTCATTATGACATCCCCAATAAAACGCATCTACAGGGGCCATGCATTTCAAAAGTTTAGTGCAGGGCTTCATGCACATCAAAATCAAGCATTTTGTTTTTCTTAAATATATCTTGAAGTGGAGAGGATTTTCTAAGATTCCATACATTTTCACTGTATGGCCCTATTGGCCCCACTCAAAGGCCTGATCCCAGACCCAGGGGCCGTGAATTTCATAATCTTGATAGAGGGCTTCATGGACATCATAATCATGCATTTAGTTTTTCTCAAATATATGGAAATAGAAAAGAAGATTTTTTAATTTGATATACAGATTGATTATGATCATATTGTCACCTCCCTAAGGCCTGTGAAACCTTTATTCAGGGGCCATGAATTTCACAATCTGAGTAGAGGATTTTATGGACATCACAATGATACTTATAGTTTTTTTAAACACATATGGGAGCAGAGAAAATAATTTCTTAAGATACATGTTCACTATGTGGTCATATTGACTCCACCCTTGGGTTTGAACCATGAATTTTACACCTTTAGTAGGGGGATTTAGTAGGGGGATCATCGATGCCATGGGAGTGATCGGATTATATTTGCGTGAATTGCACCAAGTTAGATTATATGGTATAACTAGGTCAAAATTAGCTTCATTGCCTTATAAATTACATTTAATGTGTTATGTGATGAATAACTTGCGAGATAAATAGAGAATTTGCATGAGGCGGACGAAATTTGTCGTAGCAAACAAAGTAGAAACAACATCAAATGCATTGTGACGTCATTCTAGGACGTCACAAAGAGCAAGTTAGATTATACAAAATAATTGATGTTGCTCAATCTTGTTTCAGTCAATCAAATTGCTTGTAATAAGTAAAATTAAATTATTTATTTTTTTCTCAAAAATTTATGAAAGTAGAGAAGATTTTCTATATTTTAATACATGATCACTGTATCGTCATATAACGTCAAAAGTTTTGACTAACATAAACTGTATTTCTTTGATATTGAGAAAGAACCAGTCACCATCTATAAGATTATTTCGGCCCACACGATTTGAATTTAGTGTATTGATATTAATGTAGCTTAGGTCTCAAACTACCCGAAAATGGATAAAATTCACTGAAGATGACATTTTTTAAATGATCAATTTTGTTACCATGGCAACCAATTTTCATAAATAGTGTCTTTATTTATTGAAAATAGACACACCCAAGAGAATTATATGTCCATGATCACACTGCTGCTTGCCTGAAATGGGTCGATATTGCCTGAAGCACCTGCCACCTGAGAGGAATTTTCTGCAAAAAGGATGAAAACCTCAATTTGACCCCCATCTCCTCCAAAATTTCCCCCCAGTATAATGACATATATCAAGTTCTTGCAAAAATCCTAAACTTTCCACAAGGCAAATTGGTCATAGGTTCCTTGATCTAATTCAAGATATTTTGCATTCAATATGAAAACATGCTATTTTCGACTTACCGTTTAAAGTGAAAGTAGAAATACCCGCCGAAAAGTCAACCTGTCCCTCTTTTCGCAATTTGCAGTTTCCAAATTCCACCAAAAAAAACTTGGTCAATGCAGAATGGCCCCCTTGATGTATTAATACTGAAATCACAACATTGAAACCATTTAAATTCTGTAATACACTTTCTGCATTAACTACAATGTTAACCATGGTAACTTTACTTTCTAAATTCTGCAAGGGGAGGGGTATATTGAGACCTTACACTTCCAAGTTTTGCCCGCAGAACGTGATAATTAGTACGTTAAAGTTAAGTGGCAAAG
>CAJDSM010003006.1:9544-23551 GCA_903981925.1 Ostrea lurida
GATGGTGACAGTGTTCTTTTGAATTTACCATCATATTGACAGGTTATAACTATAATTTCATTATTTTGGGCTGATAAAAAATCTTAAAATGTCTGGTATGACAAAAATTAAATTTGAAGAACTCTGCTCGGTAATACTGACACCTGTAATGGTTGCTATACACTGTTTTACCCATTTTGTGATCGTTTTCAAGCAAAAGGATGCTGTAATCAAATTTGAAGACGGAGACTATGACGGAATGTGTACATTATATTCCACTACTTACATTGAATGATCTCCCTAAGACACATACGAATTACTGCCATTGGAAATAAAAGTTATGTCACTGTGAATAACCCTGTGAACTTGATTTTCAGGTACTTTTTATTTTTTCATTGCCAGGAGTCAAAAATGGCTATCCGACCCCTTACAAAAGCGGACATGTGTAAGAAGAGGACAAAAAAGTTTATCAGACATCAGTCTGATCGATACCTCAGAGTAAAGGTGAGTGAAAATATTTCTTTTAGGTCATCTGAGTAAACTCGGGTGACCTATTGCAATTTGTCTTCATCCGTTTACAATTGAACATTTTTATGCCCCCGTGATCGAAGATCGGGGGCATATTGTTTTTGTCCTGTCTGTCATTCTGTCTGAAACTTTAACCTTGGCTATAACTTTTGAATGGTAAGTACTAGGGTTTGATATTCACATGTATGTTCCTTATGACAAGACCTTTCCGTGGTACCAAAATTTTGACCTCCTGACCTTGAAGTTTGACCTACTTTTCAAAAACTTAACCTTAGCTATAACTTTAATGGTAAGTACTAGGGCTTTGATATTTCACATAGTATGTTCTTATGACAAGACCTTTCCTGGGTACCAAAATTTTGACCTCCTGACGTGAATGGTTTGACCTACTTTTCAAAAACTTTAACTTAGCTATAACTTTGAATGGTAAGTACTAGGGCTTTATATTTCAATAGTATGTTCTTATACAAGACCTTTTCGTGGGTCAAATTTTTTGACCTCCTGACCTTGACTTGAATTGACCTACTTTTCAAAAACATTTAACTTACTATAACTTTTGAATGGTAAGACTTAGGGCTTTTCATATTTCACATGTATGTTCTTTATGACAAGACCTTTATGGTACCAAAATTTTGACCTTCCTGACCTTGACTATGAATTTGCCTACTTTTCAAAACTTAACTTAGCATAACTTTTTGAATGGTATTGTAGGGCTTTGATATTTCACATATTGTACCTTATGACAAGCCTTTATCTGGTACCAAATTTTGAACTTGACTTGAATTTTGACTACATTTTAAAAAATGTTAACATTGGCCATAACTTTTGAAATGGTAAGGTAAGACCTTCTATTCGATGCTTATCCCTATGACAAGCCCTTTCACTGGCATGTGGATACGGGGCATTCGTTTTCACAAACACTCTTGTTTAACTTTTTTTGATAACTACCGTACCAATTCCAATTCTTTTCAAATTTTGTGTGAAGCATCTTTGGGCAAGGGTACAATTGTTAATTTCAGGACTCTTCTGGGACAGGGCAAAAGTGGACCAATTTTCAAAAATCTCTACAATCACAAATATATAAAGAAACTAAATGTATTGTAAGGCTCTACCAAATTTGGTGATCCTGGGTGGGGCCAACTTAGTACATAGTGTTTATATGTTAAACTTATTGACAAGTCTTCACGAAAACTTTTTTTGAATACATGGCCTTCGGCAGGCATTTCCATCAATTTCCCTGCCCAAAAAAAAAATACAGATAAAGACTAGAGCTTGTTTTTAAATCTATCATAACACTTTGTGACGTTCATTATATACAAGTAAGTATTTGGTTTTTTGTTGTTTTTTTTTTGGTTCACTTAATTAACATTGAAGTTTTAGTCCCAAATCTATGCTGCAAGTGCACTTTAAAATTTCAATGCCATTTTGATATAGTCGTGTTTATAAGCTACATGTGGCATATTTCAAACTTTTAGAGGGAAAAAACCCCAGCAAAAATCACGTTTAACTTTGTATTTTTGTTGCATAATATATATGCCACTTGCTAGCTTCATATCAATCGAAGACAGCATCTACGGTACTCTAAAATTATATGAACTGGACATAAACTTGCAACTAGGGGAAAAACTGACATCGCATTCGATGATTTATGCATTAAATGATAAGTCGTACTTGAAATTATTCTTATGCAAGAGAGTGATCGGCTGTAAGAATTGACTTTATGATAAACATGTCCGATGATGTAAGGAAAGCAATTTTTCGTGAACAAAATTAAACATGCCCGGCGGGCTTCTCTTCATGCAATTTTTGCATACCCGTTCCTGATTTTACCAGGCCCTGGGCATCGGGCTACCGGGTTATTTTCGAAGACTGTTATGATTTGAAATCATTACACATTAACTTGTTCTGAAGAGTTGGATCAGTTCTCATTGACAGGCACAGACCAGACCTGACAATTTGATAAATTTGTTTAATCTGATCAGGCTGTCACTCTCCCGATTGGGTCCGATAAAAGACCCTTCCCAATTGGAAAAATTGGAAAAAATTCCCAATTTGATAAATAAATCCAGTTTTGATACTGTGTAAGGGAAATCCATTCAACTTGACATTTGATGTGGATTTTGCCAATAAATAAGTAATTAAAAAGCACCAAAAAAGACTGTTATGGAATACTACGAATAAAAATATACTTTTTTGATTTAAATCATAATTTTATCATAAAAAAAATTTCCCAATTTGACAAAAAGATCAACAATTTCCAATTCTAGAGGACCTGGACCCTGTACCAAAAAGGCAGCGACAGCCCTGCTGATGATTCTCGTCTGTCAATTGACATGATCCAACTCGTAAGGCCAAGTTACAGGGTGATAGTATTTAATTTGTTAAATTGATGTCATAGTCTGTGAAATAATGTATGTACATGAACTCGCATACTGTTATTGCAATGTTTGAATCAAAAGGAATTAATGTGTGATATGTATTGTTTTAATTTTCATAGTCACAAACTGGAGGAAACCTAAAGGTATTGAAACAGGGTCGTCGAAGGTTCAAAGAGCCAATATAAATGCCAAATATTGGTTATGGATCAAACAAGAAAACTAGACATGTCATGCCAGATGGAATTCAAAAAATTCCTCATTCACAATGTTAAGGTATGAAAACATCTTATAAATGCAATTCACCTGTTGAATCAGAAATCTTTGCCTGATACAGCATTCGTCATATGACAACACAATTACAGTGATTTTTTTAAGGACCATTTTGGGTCCGAATTTCGGCCTTTCCCCTCCCAAAAATTGTTTAGTTTTTTTCCCAATTCAGCTCCCAATATATAAATTAGGAAAGGAAAAAGTATTTGAAAAAAAAACTGCTATCACAGCCAATTGATATTTGGTGTATGACTTCATTTAGGGGTCCATACCGCGCTGTGCCGAATTCAGGCCATTCGCATGTCAACTTCCTGTTCAACGACTTCTTTAAAATTTTGGAGTCTTCTGTGAAATAGAATTTTTCTCTGAAACTGCATATCACAGCCAATTGATATTTGGTGTATGACTTCATCTAGGGGTCCCATACCGCGCCTTACGAAATTCAGACTTTCCATGCAGCTTCCTGTTCCCACTTAGTAAAAATTTGAGTCTTAATGTGAGAATAATATTTTTTGTCGCACTTTTTCTCTGAAACTGCATATCACAGCCAATGAATTTGGGATTATCATCAGGGGCCCATACGTCACTTACAAATTCAGACCTTTCACATCCAACTTTCCTGTTGGCCCGCTTTGTCAATATTTTTGAGTCGGTATTGTGGAATCAAGTCATTTTTGTCGCATTTTTTCTCTGAAACTGGTATTCACAGCCACTTGATATAGGGACTGTACGGTTAACGAAAAATCGTTACCGCGGTAATTCTCTTGTGGTTCGATTGCATTTCCAGATTCGGTCGGTGTTTACTTTTAAACCACATTTTCTTTTTCGGCTACATGCGTCTGATGGTTCATATTTATATCATTGATATTCCAACCAATGGAATTCCATATAACATCGGTATACCATGTTGGTTAAACAAAACATGGCGACACGTGCTAGAAATTGCAATGATTTATGGATGCAGGATAGGTATTTTACAAATTTAGTCAAAAGATTTAATAAAGCTATCGGCAGTCTGCAAATATTCAAGCGCGAGTTTAATTATACAATAGGACCGGTAGCTCAGTGGTTGAATGTTCGCTTCGTGATCGAAGTGATTGTGTGTTTTAGTCCCACTCAACTTGAGACTGCTCTTCCCAAATGCTCGCATTCAGACTTAGGAAGGCCGTAGGATCATTAGGATATGACCTTAAAATCGGAAGTCACATATCACAACAGGCGTTGGCAAGTTTTAGAAACCTTCCTACTACCGACCGATAAGTGCTTAGTATAGGTCTAAATTTTCAGTACCTCACCCAGAGCCTATATAGTCGGACTGCTTTTTAAAGTTTTGTTGATTGTTGTATTTACATAATGTCATCCTTGCATGAAATATTACATAGTTATATTGCTGATAGAATTTATTAAACTTGCGATGGTGCATTTGTACCACCCATTTTACTTCTAGGGTCCTCAAGATACCTTGATTCATGAAATTCATTTTATTTAATACACAAAATAAAACCGAACCGAAAACACGGAGTTCAATTTCCTGAACCGAACCGAACCGAAAAATGTCTGAACCGTGACAGCCCACTCTGATAATTTGGTATAATCACTTCATTTAGGAGTCCCATACTGGCCACTTCCTAAATCTTCAGACCTTTCGCATGTCATACACTAGCTGTGTACTAGAAGTACTCCCAGAGCTCACTTAGCAAAAGATGAACAAATTCTCTGGGTAGCAGCTCACTAGCTATTGAGACATGTACCTTAAGCGGGGGGTATTCCTCCATAGTACGCTCGAGTATCACGTCTCACAGAATCCTTGTTTCAACAGTTATTGAACATGTGTAGGTCACTTTCCAGTCAATGAAGTATTTCAATTGGTTAGAATGCAGTTCGGGGAGCATTCCATTAGTTTCTACTGAATATCTCTTGTTTGGTTTGAATTGAAGGTCTGTGACTTAATTTGTTCCACATGGATATACTGAAACAACATATACTATAATAATGAACCTGTTACTTAATTCTGGAACCTTGAGGGTACTGTTGATTGCAGGGAATAAGAACATATTGCTGCAGAAATTGCCCAAACGTATCCAGCAAGAAAAGAAAGGACATTTGTTGAGCGTGGCCCACAGCTTTTCATTCAAGCTACCGAATCCAATGCCGTTTACGCTCTGAAGGATGATGAATAAGCATATATCCCATGGAAAAAAGCAAAAGTGTGAGGTGTTAATTTCTTGTTTTATTAATGAGACATGCAATATACTTCCTGATATAGAAATTACTATCCTAATCATAGTAACCCTCCCCATCATACAACCGCACTAAATTTCACACCTACTGCATGCAGCGTATCTGTAATCGCCTCACGGGTGTTGATGTGATAACCTTTTGTCAACGCAAAGTAGCATATTTTTAGAGGCGAGCTTTGAATCAAACTGAGGACTGGTGCTCACCCATGTAGTAGATTACAACAAAGCTACAGAACGGAAACAGTACTCATTTCAATGGTTTTCATATTTTCCAGATTTATGCACGTAGTCAAGGAAACTGTGAAATATACTGTCTCCTTGTTGGCCTTTGTTGTCAATAAAAGAGTTTCCTGTTCTTCATGAATTGAATCCAAGCATGGAAAGTATTGTTTGAATATTGCAATGACCTGGATTGATGAGTCTAAAGTTCATCCGGATAGTAATATATACAGGTGCAAAGCTGCGAATGTGGCATTCTTGTGATTGAAGTCTCGAACGTTGTAGATCGAAGATAAACAAGTAATATTATCATCACAGGACAGCGTTGGGAGGTGAATAGTAGCTGAATAAACTATTCACATAAGGGACTAATAAGTTCTCGGTATAGTTGCATTCCAGCTGGCTAAGCCATTTTTACTCTGCAATAAGTAGACTGAAGTAACTACTAGCCCATGATGGCAGTGACCCTGGTGATCCAAGGCCAAGTGCTCACAGGGTAAGTCCCGGAACTGAAGGAGTACTAATTAAGGGACACAAGGTCAGTCTTTGGATTGCTACATGACCAAAGGTAACATCTATTTAGAGCGGAGAGGGGGGGGGGGGGGGAGATAAACTTGTTTCGGTACACAGGTCTTATATAATGGCTATTAGACTTTTCCGGAGGATAGAATCACCCTAAAAATCATAATTGATATGTATTTAAATGGATCGATCTTGCAGGCATGACTAATTCATGAAATTTGGTATATTGATTCAAACTCTAAAGTTATCAGTTCCTCATACCGGTAATTTTGTATGGAATAGAAGAGCCTGAGTGTAATCGGGTACTGCCCGCAGGAAATGCATCGATTGGCTGGAGTGCATTGTTGATTTATAAGTAAACATCGCCAATGGAATACTAGCATATGCAGCATTCCAGGTAATGCAGATAAAAGTTGGATACATCAGGCTCTATGACTGCTGGGAGAGTAAAGATCCACAATAGGGAGGTAAAGAACCCACAATAGGGGATTCAAAGTAAAGACCACAATAGGGGTCAATGTAAAGACCACAATAGGGGATCAAGGCAAAACCACAAGGTAGGTTCAAAGTAAAGAGCCACAATTTAGGGGATCAATGTTAAAGCCCCACAATAGGGGATCAAGTAAAGGACCATAGGGTTTCAATGTAAAGACCCACAATAGGGTTCAATGTTAAAGACCCATAACAGGGTATCAAAATTCTTCCTCGCAAAAGGGATGCTGTAATCAAATTTGAAGACGGAGACTATGACGGAATGTGTACATTATATTCCACTACTTACATTGAATTGATCTCCCTAGGACACATACGAATTACTGCCATTGGAAATAAAAGTTATGTCACTGTGAATAACCCTGTGAACTTGATTTCAAGGTACTTTTTATTTTTTCATTGCCAGGTAGTCAAAAATGGCTATCCGACCCCTTACAAAGCGGACATGTGTAAAGAAGAGGACAAAAAAGTTTATCAGACATCAGTCTGATCGATACCTCAGAGTAAAGGTGAGTGAAAATATTTCTTTTTAGGTCATCTGAGTAAACTCGGGTGACCTATTGCAATTTTGTCTTCATCCGTTTACAATTGAACATTTTTATGCCCCCGTGATCGAAGATCGGGGGCATATTGTTTTTGTCCTGTCTGTCATTCTGTCTGAAACTTTTAAACCTTGGCTATAAACTTTGAATGGTAAGTACTAGGGTTTTGATATTCACAAGTATGTTCCTTATGACAAGACCTTTCCATGGGTACCAAAATTTGTGACCTTTGACCTTGAAGTTGACCTACTTTTCAAAAACTTAACCTTAGCATATAACTTTTCAATGGTAAGTACTAGGGCTTTGATATTTCACATGTATGCTTCTTATGACAGACCTTTCCGCTGGGTACCAAAAATTTTGACCTCCTGACCTTGAAGGTTTGACCTACTTTTCAAAAACTTTAACCTTAGCTATAACTTTTGAATGGTAAGTACTAGGGCTTTGATATTTCATATGGTATGCTTCTTATAACAAGACCTTTCCGTGGGTTTCCAAATTTTTTGACCTCCTGACCTTGACCTTGGAAGTTTGACCTACTTTTCAAAAACATTTAACCTTAGCTATAACTTTGAATGGTAGTACTAGGGCTTTTGATATTCACATGTATGCTTCTTTATGACAAGACCTTTCCCGATGTACCAAAAATTTTTGACCTCCTGACCTTGACTATGAAGTTTGACCTACTTTTCAAAAACTTTAACCTTAGCTATAACTTTTTGAATGGTATGTGCTAGGGCTTTGATATTTCACATATGTGTTACCTTAGACAAGCCCTTTTATCTGGTACCAAAATGTTTGAACTTGACCTTGAATTTTGACTACATTTTAAAAAACTGTTAACATTGGCCATAACTTTTGAATGGTAAGGTATAGACCTTTCATATTCGAATGCTTAGTCCCTATGGACAAGCCCCTTTCACTGGCATGTGGAATACGTGGGCATTTCGTTTTCACAAACACTCTTGTTTAACTTCTTCTTGAATAACTACCGTACCAATTCCAATTCTTTTCAAATTTGTTGTGAAGCATCTTGGGGCAAGGGTACAATTGTAAATTTCAGGACTCTTCTGGGACAGGGCAAAAAGTGACCAATTTTCAAAAATCTCTACAATCACAAATATATAAAGGAATACTAAATGTATATGTAAGGTCTCTACCAAAATTTGGTGATCCTTGGAGTGGGGCCAAACTTAGTACATAGTGTTTATTATGTTAAACCATTATGACAGTCTTCACGAAAACTTTTTTGATACATCGGCCTTCGGCAGGCATTTTCCATCAATTTCCCTTGCCCAAAAATAAAACTACAGATAAAGACTAGAGCTTGTTTTTAAATCTATCATAACACTTTGTGACGTTCATTATATACAAGTTAAGTAATTGGTGGGGGGTTTTTTGTTTTTTTTTTTGGTTCACTTAATTAAACATATGAAGTTTAGTCCCAAAATCTATGCTGCAAGTGCACTTTAAAATTTCAATGCCATTTTGATATAGTTCAGTGTTTATAAGCTACATGTGGCATATTTTCAAACTTTTGAGGGAAAAAACCCCAGCAGAAATCACGTTAACTTTGATATTTTGTTGCATAATATATATGCCCACTTGCTAGCTTCATATCATCGAAAGACAGCATTCTACGGTACTCTAAAATTATATGAAACTTGGACATAAACTTGCAACTAGGGGAAACTGACATTGCATTCGATGATTTATGCATTAAATTGAAAGTCGTCACTTGAAATTATTCTTATGCAAGGAGATGATCGGCTGTAAGAATTTGACTTTATGAATAAACATGTCCGATGATTGTAAGGAAAAGCAATTTCGTAACAAAATTAACATGCCCGGCGGGCTTCTTCATGCAATTTTTGCCATACCCGTTCCTGATTTTACAGGCCCTGGGCATTCGGGCTACGGGTTTATTTTCGAAGACTGTTTATGATTTGAAATCATTTACACATTAACTTGTTCTGAGACGTTGGGATCCACGTCTCATTGACAGGCACAGCCAGACCGACAATTTGAATAAATTGTTTAATCTGATCATTGGCTGTCCTTCCCGTTTGGGTCCGTAAAAGACCTTCCCAATTGGGAAAACATTGGAAAAATTCAATTTGATTAAAATAAATCCCAGTTTTGATACTGTGTAAGGGGAAAATCCATTCAACTTGACATTTGATGTGGATTTGCCAAATAAATTAAGTAATTAAAAAAGCACCAAAAAAGACTGTTATGGAATCACTACGAATAAAAATTACTTTTTTGATTTAAATCAAATTTATCATAAAAAAAATTCCCAATTTGACAAAAAGATCGACACAATTACCAATGTCTAGATGGACCTGGACCCTTGTACCAAAAGAGGCAGCGACAAGCCCTGCTGATGATTCTCGTCTGTTCAATTTACATGATCCACTCGTATAGGCCAAGTTACAGATGGTTGATGAGCCGTCACTATGTTATCTGAGTCAATGTGGAATAATGTATATGTACTAGAAAACTTCAAGCATACTTTAATTGGCAATGTTTTGAATCAAAAGGAATTAATGTGTATATGTATTGTTTAATTTTCATAGTCACAAACTGGAGGAAACTAAAGGTATTGAAACAGGTGTCGTCGAAGGTTCAAAGGCCAATATAAAATGCCAAACTATTGTTTTGGATCGAAACAAGAAAACTAGGACATGTTCATGCCAGATGGATTTCAAAAAATCTCATTCACAATGGTTAAGGTTATGAAAACATCTTATAAAATGCAATCAGCTGTTGAATCAGAAATCTTTGCCTGATACAGCATTGCGCATATGACAAAACACAATAAGTGATTTTTGTAAGGACCATTTGGCAGTCCGAATTTCGGCCCTTTCCCTCCCAAAAATTGTTTAGTTTTTTTCCCAATTCAGCTCCCAATATATAAATTAGGAAAGGAAAAAGATATTTGAAAAAAAAACTGCATATCACAGCCAATTGATATTTGGTGTATGACTGTTCATTTTTAGGGGCACATAACCGCGCCTGACCGAATTCAGGCCATTCGCATTGCAACTTTCCGTTCAACGACTTCTTTAAAATTTTGGAGTCTTCGTTGAAATAAAATATTTTCTCCATGAAAACTGCATATCACAGCCAATGTAATTTGGTGGTATGACTTTCATCTAGGGGTCCCATACCGCGCTTACCGAATTCAGACTTTCGCATGTCAGCTTCCTGTTCACCAACTTAGTTAAAAAAATTTGAGTCTTAATGTGAAATTAAATATTTTTTCGTCGCACTTTTTTCTCTGAAACTGCATATCACAGCAATTGAATACGTAGTGAGGATTATGCCATCTAGGGGCCCATACGCCACTTACAAATTCAGACCTTTCACATCCAACTTTCCTGTTGCGCCCGCTTTGTCAATATTTTTGAGTCGGTATTGTGGAATCAACATTTTTGTCGCATTATTTCTCTGAAACTGTGGTATCACAGCCACTTGATATTTTAGGGACTGTTACGGGTTAACCGAAAAATCGGTTAACGCAGCGAGTAAATTCCTCGTTGGTGTTTGGTTTCGATTTGCATTTCCAGATTCGGTTCGGTTTGTTTACTTTTATAAACACACATTTTTCTTTTTTCGGCTACATGCGTCTGATTGTGGTTCTTGATATTTATATCATTGATATTCCAACCAATGAATTCCATATAACATCGTATACCATGTTGTTAAACAAAACATGGCGGGACACGTTGCTAGAAATTGCAATGATTTATGGATGCAGGATAGGGAATTTTTACAAAATTTAGGTCAAAAGATTTTAATAAAGCTATCGCAGTCTGCAAATATTCAAGCGCGAGTTTAAAATTATACAATAGGATCGCGGCTAGCTTCAAAAGTGGTTTGAATGTTCGCTCGTGACCGGAAGCGTTGTGTGTTTTCAGTCCCACTCAAACTTGAGACTGCTTCTCCCAAATGCTCCTGCTTCAGGACTTAGGAGCCGTGGGATCATTAGGATAAATGACCTTTAAAATCGGGAAGTCACATTCACAACAGGCGGTTGCAAGTTTAGGAAACCTCCTAACTACGCACGTTAAGGCATTAGTATAGGTCTAAATTTTCCAGTACCTCACCCAGAAGCCTATATAGATCGGACTGGCTTTTTAAATGTTTTTTGATTGTTGTATTATACATAATGTCATCCTTTGCATGAAATATTACATAGTTATATATGCGAAAGAAATTTATTAAACTTGCTGAGGTTGCATGTGTACACACCCAGTTTACTTCGTCAGGTCCTCAAAGATACCTGGAGTCACGAAAGGTCATGGTTTATGTTAAGTACCACAAAAGTAAAACGAACGAAAACACGGGCAATTCCGTGAAACCGAACGAACCGGAAAAAGGTCTGAACGGGAACAGCCCACTTGATAATTTGGTATAATCACTTCATATTAGGAGTCCCATACTGGCCACTTCCTAAATTTTCAGACCTTTCGCCATGTCAACCTACTGTTATATTCAACCTTAGCAAAAGATGAACAAATTCTCTTAGGTAGCAGCTATATATTACATGTACCTTAGAGGCGGGGGGTATTCCTCCATAGTACGCTCGAGTATCACGTCTCACAGAATCCTTGTTTCAACAGTTATTGAACATTGTGTAGGTCACTCAGTCATAAAATGAAGTATTTCATTGGTTAGAACTTAGATGCAGTTCGGGGAGCATCCATTAGTTTTACTGATATTCTTGTTTGATGAAGGTTGTGACTTAATTTGTTTCCAATGGATAGTTTATAATAATGACCTGTACTTAATTTCTAGGAACTTGAGGTACTGTTGATGCAGAATAGAACATTTGCTGCAGAAATTGCCCACAACGTATCCAGCAAGAAAAGGAAAGACATTGTTGAGCGTGCCCAACAGCTTTCCATCAAGCTAACCAATCCAAATGCCCGTTTACGCTCTGAAGATGATGAATAAGCATCAATAAAGGGGGGAAAAAGCAAAGTTGTGAGGTGTTATTTTTGTTTTATTATGAGTGACATATGAATGCTGTGGATAGGAAAAGGAACCTTTTTACCCCACATTAGCAACTGACTAATATTGTCAGAGGCATCTGATGTATGATAGGGTTGATTATAACCTTTTGTCAACGCAAGTAGATATTTTTATGAGGGGCTTTGAATCAAACTTGAGGACTGGGTCACCCATGTGTAGATTACAACAAAGCTACAGAGGAAACAATACTCTTCAATGGTTTTCATATTTTCCAGATTTATGCACGTAGTCAAAGGAAATATGACAATATACTGTCTCCTTTGTTGCTTTGTTGTAATCGAGTTTGCTGCTTATGAATTGAAATCCGGCATGGAAGTTTGTTTGATATTGGAATGACCTGGATTGGATGAGTCTAAAGTCATCCGGATAGTATATATACAGGTGCAAGCTGCGAATGTGGCATTCTTGTGATTGAAGTCTGAGTCATCAGATCGAAGATAAACAAGTAATATTAATATCACATGAAGCGTTGGGGTTTGAATAGTTGCTGAATAAACTATTCACATAAGGGACTGAATAAGTCTCGGTATAGGTTGCATCCGCTGGCTAAGCCATTGTTACTCGGCAATAATTGGACTGAGTAACTATAGCCCAATGATGGAGTGACAAGGACAAGCAGTGGACCAGGTGATCAAAGGCCAAGTGCACAGGGTAAGCCGACTGGCAGGGTACAAGTTTAAAGGACACAAGGTAGTCTTGGGTGTACAAGTGGTCAGGATCAGGTGTACATCGATTTTTATTAAACGGGGCATGGACACGTTATTGAACTTAAAAATGTTAATTTTTAGATCGCGACAATTTCAATGTTTTACAATCGCATGGACTAAGGTATTTTTATGGTCCAGGAAAAATGTTGAACGGTATCGTGTTGAGCTTCAAATGAGCTACAGCACTTACAATTCTTTTGTTATGTAAACAAAGCCCGAGCCATGATTTTTGCTTGAAGCATATATTTGAATTATGGCTACAACGTTCCATTTAAAAGCTAGAATATTTTCTAAATTAACAGGTCATTCTAAACACATTAAACAGTAGCTTAGTGTTTAATCACTTCAATATTCGATTTTCATACTATGGATATTTTCTATCGAAGGCATTTTTTTGTAAACATAAACTAAGCGCTCAGCCTTGTTTACATAGCGAATGAGTTTGTGAGCGCTATAAGTCGTTAGTTGTAACTCAAATCAACTGACTTTCAACAATCCTTTGCTGACCACATTAAAAAATAACTTGCCATTCAAGCATCTCTTAAACATCAAAATTGGTCAACTCTTAAGAAATTGAACAACATATTTTGTTCAAACGTGTCCATCCCTCTTTAAGGGTCCTCCAAGTGTAATGACCCAGAGCAGTACAGTCTATGTTGGACGTGGCGGGGGGGGGGGGGAGGGGGGGGGGGGGGGGGGGGGGAGGGGGTAACTTGTGGTACAGGTCTTTATATGGCTATAGACTTCCGGAGGATAGAATCGCCTAAAAATATATTGATATGATATTTAAATGGATCGATCTTGCGGCATACTAATTCATGAAATTTGGTATTTGATTCAAACTCTAAAGTATCAGTTCCTCATACCGGTAATTTGTTGGAATAGAAGATCCTGAGTGTAATCGGGTACATGCCCGCAGGAAATGCATCGATTGGCTGGAGTGCATGTTGATTATAAGTAAACATCGCCATGAATACTAGCATATGCAGGCATTCCCAGGTAATGCAGATAAAAGTTGGATAACATCAGGCTCATGACTGCTGGGGAGAGTAAAGATCCACAATAGGGAAGGTAAAGACCCACAATAGGG
>CAJDSM010003008.1:295-11059 GCA_903981925.1 Ostrea lurida
AAGTTACCACAAGAACAACGGTTGATTTCAGATGACCCGTCTGCTGTGACAAATGTCTGGATTGTGGGATCGTCCATTGTGTATTGGGCGGAGTCACGAGCAAAGACCCGAAGAATTCACAATTTGACGTACGACGAAACAGAGGTGGCCATTTATTGGGACGGAACGAGAGGAATGAGATGGGACTCGCTCATGGTCACCCTCCAGCGAGATCTCGCCGTCTGGGACCTTCCCGAACCCGACGTTTTAGTCATTCACCTTGGTTCTAATGATGTAGCATCGTGGAATACTGATGAATTAATTAACAGAATGAAAGACGATCTTACGAAAGTGACGGAGATGTTTCCTACAGCGCTTCTGGTGTTCTCGGAGATTTTGGCTCGGCGCGTGTGGCGGGGAATGTCACTGCAGAGTGGAGAGGCAAAGAGACAGGAAATCAATCGTGAAGTAAGTCAATATGTCATAGAAATTGGTGGAATCGTGATGCCACACGACAACATACTGTACTAACCAGGAATGTCACACTTATATCAAAGATGGAGTCCCATGAATGACTTCGGCAATGACGTATTGTTGGAGGACTTTTGTGTGTTGTCCAAGTGTTTTGGAGAAAACCGCTAGATGACAGTCGTAAAGTTAAAGGAGAGAGGAACAATGACATGGAGATAGACGAGGTCATTCTTACCAGTGCTGACCTCGATATTTGTCAGGATCTACCCCTGAGTGAAGTTAACAAAGAAATGTTGAAGATGGTTTACATTGCAAGGACCAGACATTTGATGAATTTGAAATTGAATTCAAATAAGTCAGTGACAGTATTTTTACTTGACTTCATTCATTGACTAAAGTTGTTGTTCAATTTCTTATTTTGATGTTTGTTAAGTATAGATATTCCTGTTCAATTTCTTATTTCTGATGTTTGTTAAGTATAGATATTCCTGTTCATTTCTTATTTCTTATTTTGATGTTTGTTAAGTATAGATATTCCTGTTTCATTCTTATTTCTGATGTTATAAATATTTATATTTGTTATGTATAAATATTCCTGTTTTTGATGTTTAGATATTGAATAATTCATAATTCTGATGTTAAAATTTTCATAATAAAGTTGTGTTTGGATGTAATCTTGCTGGCATCAGTGTAACAAATATGTGATGTGATGGAGATGAAAAAATGTGCAAGACAATGAAAGGCCAAGTGTCGCCCAATTTTTCAGCGCTGTACAAGCTCGTTTCATAAAGTGAAATTTCTTGATTGATGAACACCCCTACCTGTGCATGCTGAATTTCTATCAAATTGAATAAGCAGTAAAATGTGTAGCAAGGGTGATATGTATACTCCAGGTGTATTTATATATAGAGAGGGGGTATACATATCACCCTTAATTACTACACATTTTATGGCTTATTGATAGAAATTCAGAGGCCTGTGTTGCATGTCACCTTGGTCTTATTCAAGCAAACCAAATTTGAGTCAATCAGACACTTTGCTGTAGATCTCCTGAGTAAACAACAATAACTTTTGTCATGAGGTTCAGTGAAATGAGAGCAGTAGCCTGTTCAACAGATCGGGCACCCGCAAACAGTCACGAATATTTCCTACAATTATAGAGGCGAGAATGTGCGTGCAACCGCTTTGATGAACAGGCTTCTGGTGTAACAGTCGGCCCAATCGCACAGTGTATCATGTATAGTTTGTAGTGGTCAGCCGGGTTTGATCTCCGGTGGTCGGATAACTCAGTTGGTAGAGCACCTGACTGGAGATTCAGGAAACCGGAGTTCGAATTACAGTTTGGTCCGTAGCATTTCTCCTTTCCTGTTACAGTTTGGTGCCTGGACTTGCAAGTGAAAGTCCTGCAAGGGACAAAAAGAATCTGGGTTGTGTGTCTTTGGGGACAAAGACAATTTTTAAAAGGAAGGAAGAGTGTAGCAGTCAGCCAGGTTCGATCTTCGGTGGCCAGTTAGCTCAGTTGGTAGAGCACCTGACTAGAAATTCAGGGGGCCCGGGTTCGAATCCTGATCTGTTCTGTTGCATTTTCTCCCTTCCTGTTACAATATTTTACACAAGAATAAAGACAGGATAAGACAAGCATATCAAGGACTGTATCCTGTGTCAAGGTTACTGAATGACATCACAATGCCCGGGCAAGCTGGCCCATAGGTTTTATTACTTACTGAACAGTTGGGCTTCTAAGGTGCATAATTCCTAAAGGCAGTTTAGGCAGCCCAGCCTGTAGGGAGTATTACTTAGAGGGCAGTCCATCCTGTAGAGTCCACTATTCCCCAAATAGTCTATTCAGTAGGGTGCTCTATACCTCCTGGACAATTTACCCTATAGGTTGTGCTAATTCCAAGGCATCTCAGCCTGTTGTGTACAATCTCCTGGGCAGCTCAGCCTGTAGGATGCACTACATGTAATTTCAAGGCAGTTTACATGTTACATACTATGAATTCTGACATCTGGTGCCTATGTGTTGTTGCAGATGGTAATCTTGGAGACGATAGTGAAGAGGAGGGGACCGTAATGCTGAATCTCGACGAAGTCCGCAGTGAAAAACCCCTCAGGTGAGCCGATCATTTTAAGTGAATCTCAGGTGAGCCGATCATTTTAAGTGAATCTCAGGTGAGCCGATCATTTTAAGTGAATCTCAGGTAGCCGATCATTTTAAGTGAATCTAGGTGAGCGATCATTTTAAGTGAATCTCAGGTGAGCCGATCATTTTAAGTGAATCTCAGGTGAGCCGATCATTTTAAGTGAATCTCAGGTGAGCCTATTATTTTAAGCGAATCTCAGGTAGCCATCATTTTAGTGAATCTCGGGTGAGCCTATCATTTTAAGTGAATATCAAGTGAGCCTATCATTTTAAGCGAATCTCAGGTAAGGAAGGGAATATAATGTTTATGCACACATTGCGTGAGCGAGTCTGAGCGTGTACCCTTGTCTCAGGTCTTTTGTCTGTTTAAAAGAGTGTCCCCATATCCAAAAAGATCCTTTTATCACTCTCGCTTTTCTAAATGCAGAGCTCTTTGTGAAGGCAGACTACTATTAACATTCATGTAACACTTAGGTCTTGCTGAATGCGGTCGTATGAGCATGCGAGCATGAGTAAATGCATCGAACCTGCGCATCAACTATAGGTATCGAACTCGGATCCTACAGTGGACACCACCGAGTCTGACTCTTTTGAAGGAATTGCTCTTATTCTTATCAGAAAACACACAGTTTAAAGAGGAATGTGGGGAGTATGTTGTGGAGAGGCGCACGCGAGATTAAGGGTACACGCTCAAAACCAAGAAAATTAGACATAATGGGTGCATTTGATTGATTATGCCCCCCCCCCCTATTGTGGAGGAGCTACATATTGTGTGGGTGGGGCCTGCTCCTGTGTGAGGTACTGTCTGTCAGGTTGATGAATTCGAACGTACGTTGTATCTGCGTACCTGTCGACAGTACGAGCGAAAGTTGCTAACAAACAACACATTGAAGACTACGGGAGAATCGTATCATCTACATAAAGAAAACTTTATATAGCAACGATATATGAGTTGTCGCATATAGTCAGGAAAGATTCAATTGAATCAAATCAAAAGATTGAGTATCCGTTAGGCATTTATGCCACTGTTTGAACTACGTGACGAGGTTACATATTCAGGTTATAAATATAAATCAGAAATAACATAAGAACTAGTTTACCACAAGAGTACAACCCATCAAATATGTAGTCAAATAAGCTGCTCTGTATGTGTTCTCATAGCCCTAGGATTACTTAGCGTTGTTACAAAAACACTGATTCTGACTAGGACTGCATCTACACGGTTTGAGCGTACTATGAATCAAGTACTATGGGACTATCCAATAGCACGGGTGTGGACCGTCGACAGGGGGTGCTTCTCCTCCTAAGCAACCTGATCCCACTCTCTGGTTAGATGTCCCAAAGAAGTAGCTACGTGATTGCCTACTCTTGTCTTGTATTTAATTTAGGACTTACAGATTAAGCACCCAACGTTTAACGTTATCAATCTTTGCCTTCATTTTGAACTTAGAAAACATTGTACCTTAATCATCAATGAATAACCCTTGTCAGCGCAAAGCTCCTGGAAACACTTACCATCAGAGTTAACGCAATTTTAACAGAAGGAAACTATGACCATCATCGTCACCTGAAGTACTCGCTTCACTAAAACGAACCAGAGGTATACTAAGAACATAAAATTTCCCCTAATTGAGTGGCCTACACGCTCGCGATTATCTTTTACAAGCTTAAATCATACTCACATATGGATAAGCGAAAGCTTTAAGAAATATCACTCATCTGTTTCAAAGGAGATATGTTAAAAGAATTTCCTAGAAATAATTTTCAGTGTAAAGAAATTGATCCTTATTGTGACATCCACATAACCCCTGGATGGTCCATCATGATTTGACACACAAAGTTGTTATATTCACTATATCAGGAAGCTTTTCCCAATATAAATTTCAACTTTTCTGGCCAAAGTGGATCTTGAAAAAGTGACGCAATGTTTGTAAAAAAGATTTCTCCTATATAATCATCTGTAATACAATATTGTACCCTTAATTAGAGGCCCCATCGTAACTTACGGGGTCATGCTTTTAACAAAACTTGAAATCTCCGCTAATATCAGACAACGATGTGTTATCCAATAATAAAATTTATGCTTTTCTGGCCCATTGGATTCTTGAGAAGAATTTTAAAGATTGTCCCTATATAAGAATGTGTAAAACTTTGAATCCTTATTGGGGTCATCGTACCCGGGTCATGATTTGAAAAACTTGAATCTCCACTATAATAAGGAAGCCTTTCATATAAGTTTGTCAGCTTTCCTGGCCCAGTGGCTTCTTGAGAAGAAGATCACTTTAATTTATTAGTCTCTAACTAATACAATGTATTACACTGTAAAAATTTTTGATATCTTCTATATTGTGGCCCGCCGTACCTCCGGGGTCATGATTTGATTAAATATTAATCTCCACGATATTAAAGAAGCTGTCATATAATTTAGCTTTTCTGGTCTGAGGTTCTTGAAAGAAGATTTTAAAGACCCCACCCCTATTATTTGCATTTTTGTGATTATCTCCCCATTTGAAATTGTGTCCGGTCCTTCATTGAACAAAATTGAATTCGCTTTACCAGCGAAGGATGATTTGTAGCCAAGTTGGTTAAAATTTGGCCATGGTTTTTGAGAAGAAGTCGAAAATTGAAAATTAAACGGACAGACGGACGGAACAGGACGACGTGACAATAGAGGCGATCAGAAAAGCTCACTTGCAGCCTTCGGCTAAAAAAAAACTTGAATATGTTAGCAGGACATCATACTGATAAGTTGTGCATTTTTACCAGGCATATTCTTGATTCTCTATTTTTGCGGGGACGAGAGCTTATACCCACCGGTTTGAACATTAAGAATTTTGCCTTATAATCTCTTGAATAGCTGTCAGTTGCAAATCTTTGAATACACAAGTACATGAATACTAGAATTATTTGGTGGAAAACTAGGTTTGTAGAAAAGGTACATCCAAGGTAAATGTTGTATAAGAATTATAAAGCTAGCACAGTGAGGTTAAAAAATTTAAGTGCACAGAGTATCATAAGATAATAATACTACATCAGAGTGTATCTATGTATGTGGAAGGTATAATTATCAACGAGGCCTGTTATATATGGAAAACTCTAAGAAAAATCTATCAGTGTTACAAATCCTCAAACACAAACTCCTGAAACTATTCAACTTACAGCAAAAGGAGTAAACGCGGAGGGAAGACATGGTTATTACAAATTATTTAGACTCTCCACAATAGAGAAAATATATCTAAATTGTAATATTTATGATTATACTCACACCGTACGGCTACTCAATATATACTCAGAAACAGCAGTGTTACATCAACCTTAATAGAAGACATATCAAACCTAACTGAAGGTACGAGGTGAAAAGAGAGCATTACAAAATATTTCACTATATACCCTAATAAAATGTATCACAGTGCACAGGCTTGTATAGCCCACACTACTAAATATAAATATCTAATAAACACAAGTGGTATTTGTTTATATGATAAACTCAATATCGACAGATAATTCAACAATCAAATATTAGATCTGATTATGTAAGCATATCAGAACTCTCAAGGTATATCATATTTATTCAAGCAAAAAAAGAGTTGACTATCAATAATCACACTACAAAGATATGATAAACATAACAAGTTGAGACGCAAAGAATTATCAATTACACATTACTCTAATATTCACAAGATAACATACTTTCATTTTACAGAGTAATTAAGAAAAGCACCCATCAGTGTACATAACTATACCACAGCCCAAATACTATACCAATCACAGGTCATCAATATAATTGAAATTAGGATTTATAACTATCAGTCTGTACTAAAAGTTGACCTTCTGTCTCAAGATATTCAGTAGGGAGCGCGGAGCGAGGGGGGGTGACAGGGAGAGTGAGGGGGAGGGGGGTGAGGAGTGCGAGCAGAGGTGAGCGAGAGGAGAGTACTGTATGAATTAAAATATCAAGGTTACAAAGTATTTATTAATCCAAATCGACAACGAGTATTACTGACTAGGTCTATAGAGATAGAGCACCCCACTAACCGAGTCAGAGTTCTCATCACGGTGAAATTCGTCGATGAACTTATATAGTTATGGCACCACTCTCCTAGTGATTTGTAAAGTGATAGTGCATTCCACCGAGGCTCAACAATGTATTAAGTACTTACTACGAAATCTTAAACTGATACACATTGGGACCTCATAACGCTGCCATGCAGAGCAATGCTTGGATAAACGACCACAATGAACATCAAATATTAATGTGACAGAAATCAGAGCATCAGGTAATTAAAGTAATATATATACAATACATATTCAGTGTATAAAGAACGATTCTTGTGCACTTATCGTATAAGTTGTGGCGTTGCATAATAAATTTTAACTTTATCCACAATCATTACATTTATTTTGACGTTAAGTGGTATTGTCTTTTCTGCTCTATACACCTTAATCTCGCATTGTCTATAATTTATACTGTACGTGTATATCTATTTACTACACACAAGTGGATTTCTCCTTTTAAACTTGGTAAGTTGTGTAAATTGTATATTATTGTGTGTTGTTTTCTTTTTGTTAACGGCGTCTTGTTCATAGTTAGGCTCTTGTATATATTTTTATTTATCAGAGCATGTTTTGGTTTCTCTACCTAATTACGCTTTGTTTAGTAATATTTAGTATGTGTGATTGTCACAGATCTGAGTTTATTTTGCAGTATAGGTGATGTATGAATTGCAATAGCTTTTCATGATGAATTTAGCATTAAATGCACATAGAAAGTATCAAGCAACAATCGGAAATCACTTGGTCTGCACTACATAAATCCGATGCTTAAAATAGGTTACTTCATGAGTGTGCAAATTTCTTCTCTTCCCATACCGAGGCAGTTAACCAGAGTGAGCACTTACTTTAAATCACCTCAGGAAAGAATCAAGGTCGGAGCGCATGGAGCTCATTTGACCCGCGGGTTTTGAGTGGGTACCTTTCATAGCCTAGCTAGTGGATGAATATAGATAATAAGTAAAAACATGAGTAGGCTATTGCAGTACACACAGCCATATCGAGCTACTAGATCACCACATTATTATATTTCCGAAAATAGAGATATTATCCACAGTAATCAAACAGGAGTATATTGCATAAACATTAAGTATGATCTAGTTTAGCCGTAGTATCTGTGAATCATATATATGTACTAGATTGATTGTGCGGATAGGGAATTGCACATTTCCATGTGTGTAGTTTCGAGAGTGTGGAGAGGAGTTCAGACTAAGGAGCAGAAGAACACGGACGGGAGAGGAAGTTGGGAGGCGAATGGGTGTGAGCGTCGGTTTGAACACGAAACAGAGGTGGCCATTTATTGGGACGGAACGAGAGGAATGAGATGGACTCGCTCATGTCACCCTCCAGCGAGATCTCGCCGTCTGGGACCTTCCCGAACCCGACGTTTTAGTCATTCACCTTGGTTTCTAATGATGTAGCATCGTGGAATACTGATGAATTAATTGACAGAATGAAAGACGATCTTACGAAAGTGACGGAGATGTTTCCTACAGCCTGCTGGTGTTCTCGAGATTTTGGCTCGGCGCGTGTGGCGGGGAATGTCACTGCAGGAGTGGAGAGGCAAAGAGACAGGAAATCAATCCGTGAAGTAGGTCAATACGTCATAGAAATCGTGGAATCGTGATGCCAACACGACAACATACTACACCAGAATGTCACACTGTATATCAAAGATGGAGTCCATATGAATGACTTCGGCAATGACTATTGTTGGAGGACATTATGGTGTGTTTGTCCAAGTGTTTTGGAGAAACCGCTAGATGACAGTCGTAAAGTTAAAGGAGAGAGGAACAATGACATGGAGATGAACGAGGTCATTCTTACCAGTGCTGACCTCGATATTTGTCAGGATCTACCCCTGAGTGAAGTTAACAAAGGAAATGTTGAAGATGGTTTACATTGCAAGGACCAGACATTTGATGAATTTGAAATTGAATTCAAATTAAGTCAGTGACAGTATTTTTAACTTGACTTTCATTCATTGACTGAAAGGTTGTTGTTCAATTTCCTATTTTTGATTTTTGTTAAGTATAGATATTCCTGTTCAATTTCTTATTTCTGATGTTTGTTAAGTATAGATATTCCTGTTCAATTTCTTATTTCTGATGTTTGTTAAGTATAGATATTCCGTTCAATTTCTTATTTCTGATGTTTGTTAAGTATAGATATTCCTGTTCAATTTCTTATTTCTGATGTTATAAATATTTATATTTGTTATGTATAAATATTCCTGTTTTTGATGTTTAGATATTGAAATAATTCATAATTCTGATGTTAAAATTTTCATAAATAGAGTGTGTTTGGATGTAATCTTGCTGGCATCAAGTGTAAACAAATATGTGATGTGATGGAGATGAAAAAATGTGCAAGCACATGAAAGGCCAAGTGTCGCCCAATTTTTCAGCGCTGTACAAGCTCGTTTCATAAAGTGAAATTTCTTGATTGATGAACACCCTACCTGTGCATGCTGAATTTCTATCAAATTGAATAAGCAGTAAAATGTGTAGCAGGGTGTATGTATACTCCAGGTGTATTTATATATAGAGAGGGGGTATACATATCACCCTTAATTACTAAACAATTTTATGGCTTATTGATAGAAATTCAGAGGCCTGTGTTGCATGTCACCTTGGTCTTATTCAAGCAAACCAAATTTGAGTCAATCAGACACTTTGCTGTAGATCTCCTGAGTAAACAACAATAACTTTTGTCATGAGGTTCAGTGAAATGAGAGCAGTAGCCTGTTCAACAGATCGGGCACCCGCAAACAGTCACGAATATTTCCTACAATTATAGAGGCGAGAATGTGCGTGCAACCGCTTTTGATACAGGCTTCTGGTGTAACAGTCGGCCCAATCGCACAGTGTATCATGTATAGTTTGTAGTGGTCAGCCGGGTTTGATCTTCCGGTGGTCGATAACTCAGTTGGTAGAGCACCTGACTGGAGATTCAGGAACCGGAGTTCGAATTACAGTTTGGTCCGTAGCTTTCTCCTTTCCTTGTTACAGTTTGGTGCCTGGACTTGCAAGTGAAAGTCCTGCAAGGGACAAAAAGAATCTGGGTTGTGTGTCTTTGGGGACAAAGACAATTTTTAAAAGGAAGGAAGAGTGTAGCAGTCAGCCAGGTTCGATCTTCGGTGGCCAGTTAGCTCAGTTGGTAGAGCACCTGACTAGAAATTCAGGGGCCCGGGTTCGAATTCCTGATCTGTTCTGTTGCATTTTCTCCCTTCCTGTTACAATATTTACACAAGAATAAAGACAGGATAGACAAGCATATCAAGGACTGTATCTGTGGTCAGGTTACTGAATGACATCACAATGCCCGGGCAAGCTGGCCCATAGGTTTTATTACTTACTGAACAGTTGGGCTTCTAAGGTGCATAATTCCTAAAGGCAGTTTAGGCAGCCCAGCCTGTAGGGAGTATTACTTAGAGGGCAGTCCATCCTGTAGAGTCCACTATTCCCCAAATAGTCTATTCAGTAGGGTGCTCTATACCTCCTGGACAATTTACCCTATAGGTTGTGCTAATTCCAAGGCATCTACAGCCTGTTGTGTACAATCTCCTGGGCAGCTCAGCCTGTAGGATGCACTACATGTAATTTCAAGGCAGTTTACATGTTACATACTATGAATTCTGACATCTGGTGCCTAGTGTTTGTTGCAGATGGTAATCTTGGAGACGATAGTGAAGAGGAGGGGACCGTAATGCTGAATCTCGACGAAGTCCGCAGTGAAAAACCCCTCAGGTGAGCCGATCATTTTAAGTGAATCTCAGGTGAGCCGATCATTTTAAGTGAATCTCAGGTGAGCCGATCATTTTAATGAATCTCAGGTAGCCGATCATTTTAAGTGAATCTCAGGTGAGCGATCATTTTAAAGTGAATCTCAGGTGAGCCGATCATTTTAAGTGAATCTCAGGTGAGCCTCATTTTAAGTGAATCTCAGGTGAGCCTATTATTTTAAGCGAATCTCAGGTAGCCTATCATTTTAAGTGAATCTCGGGTGAGCCTATCATTTTAAGTGAATATCAAGTGAGCCTAATCATTTTAAGCGAATCTCAGGTGAGCCTATCATTTTTAAAGCGATCTCAGGTTGAGCCGATCATTTTAAATGAATCT
>CAJDSM010003009.1:0-10000 GCA_903981925.1 Ostrea lurida
ACTTCATATTGAGGCTGAGTTTCGGAAATATTTATATTGTTAATTAACACATTTACCCCATACACTGGTTGAAAAAAACCCCACATATCCACTGATAAATCATTCTTCGACATTGTGTGTAGGTAAACAGGATTAAAACAACTAATTGAATTAAAAGAGTGCAAAGAGAACCCAAAACAACAACAAACTGTGCTGTATTTCATCAAACATAATGTAGATGAAGACAAAAATTATTATTCCGGAAACGTATCCCAAGGGGGGGAAGCTCATATACAGGGGGGAAGACTGGCTATATAGTGAGACTCCCCCCCCCCCCCCGAAAGCCGGGGGGGGGGGGTTGAGTCTCACTATAGCCAGCCTTCCGGGAGGAAGTCTCATATATAGCCAGCCATCCGGGGGAAGTCTCACTATATAGCCAGCCTTCCGGGAGGAAGTCTCACTATATAACCGGTACAAAAATTGATTTCTATATTTCTAGTATGCTATAGATATATTCAATAGAACCAAAATCTGTGGAACTAATACTGCTTTAAAGAAGTGTTTTGCTATTATCAATCAAAGTACAGGTATGATCGTTTTAATTAACTATGTATGTACGTGTACGTATGCTAAAACAAGTGAAATACATACATGGTGGTATGTAAACAGTGGTCTCTTTGATCTGAAGGACGTCTATTTTTAGTAGTCCCTTCACGGTCCCATATCCGTCTTCACAGCACACAGTCAACATGTAGGAATTCCAAGAATTATAATCGAACACCGGCTTTTCCGTGGTAAACAGAAGGAATTTCGTGTTGTTGATGAGTTGGATTTCAAAATTTTGGGTTTGGGGGCGGACGCTTTCTAAAGTACAGCACACGGGGTCAGGGGGCACCGTGGGGTCATACACGGCAACTGTGTACACGAATAATTCAGGTCCCGTGTCCTCCAGAAGAGACATTTCCTTTGGAAAATTCGTGATAACTGGCGGCTGTAATATGACATCACGGTAATCAGAATTCCATCATCAATCACGAAACATAGTCTCAAGAATTCGTGATTGGCTATTGACAAATAGATCATTGTTACAGGAGTTTCAACAGTTTAAAGACAGTATTTTTCTAATGTTAATATACATGCAATTAACAAATGCAACCTGTCATTTTGTCGGATGCTTTCTGATCATTATGTGTTTCATACCAATTGTTAGGTTGTTCTTTGACTACATGGGTTACTCCGTTTGCCTGATCAAGATATGGCGGGTGTGACCGGTCAACAGGGGGTATTTATACTTCTAATATTTTGAATCCTTTAAAATATATTTCTGTACAAATGATTTACTTCAGGAAATATTTTATGAACGAAATTTGAAATGATTCGTAGACGTCATGATCAACTTTTATGAACATCTCCAAATGACCAGTCCTTGGTATCTTAACATATTACAGAAAAACTCATAATCTATCCCTTTCCTATTTTTCAAAGCATCACGCTTCTTTCAGTGAAGCAAACCTCCTGACGAAGAATGGCTGTTACGATTAAGAGAAGTAAGTTTACCCCATTGAATGTTTCCACGCTGAAGGTGGCGGTGGATGTCCAGCGACACGTGTCCACCACTCTAAGGACGGACTTATATCCCGCCAATCCCTGGGCAGATTCCGACGGCTCCAGCTGCTTTGCAACTTGCACAAAACCTGAATCAAACCAGGAAAAGTTGCAATTAATTTAGATCTAGAACACTAGTAGTTTCCGTCTCTCTGTATTTTTATGCATTGACAGACTTAGTCTTTACTTTTAATATTCCAACTTTATAGAGATATATACATGTAATGTAAAAGAATGGATTCACCGTCATATTATATGTTGTGTTACAGTACGTGTATTTATAGAGCGTCAAGTTAACATGAACTCATATAATAGAAGGTATCTTTAATCGGAATCATCAATTCATTTGATGCGCGACAATTCAATTAAAGATCTTCTCACGTGATTAACGATATACCGGTATTCACTTCTTGTCTACATTGTTTGACTTATCATAACCTTGATGTAGGGAGAGGGCTAACATTGACAATGCTTGCTGCCCAATCCCATATTTTGTGAATAAAATATTGTTTCAATTCAAATATTCACCTCTGAACTATTACACATATGATTTAGATTGGTAATAGCATTAATTATTCTGCTAAATTGATTGGCACTATCATTGAATTGTTGCTCCTTTCAAGCCATTATTGACTTGATGCACATCAACTCAATTGATGGGCGCAATGATCGAATTTTGCTCTCATCAATTGAATTAATAATGTCATTAATTCATTTGATGTGCGCAATAATTCTTTTAGGGAGAGCAGATATCATACATTCAACATATCCAGAACCGAATTTTAAAATCATCTATTTCCAAGAGCCTTGTCAGATTTTGACCAAGGAACAATATCACTGAAGGTAAAATTAAGACTTAGGATCAAACTTTATTTGATGCTGCAGTTTACCACACGCAATTTTACAGCTGAAGTAGATGAACAAAGATAATAAGTATCTAGAACCATATTTTGACAGAATTTAAACATAAATGAGGCATATTTTTTTTACTAAAAGAGACACTATTCTAAGTCGTAAAACCTTCTATAAAATGACCCACGGTTTACATGAACATGCACATACTGAAAGATTCATTCAGGTCAATGTAGTTGTTTCGTTGTGCCCATGAAAATGTGACGTTTTCCTTATAATCCACACCAGTCAATTCGTACGATACAAAGCTCGTTCCTATTGGCCAATGATCCGCAGCGGAAGAAAGGTAGAACGACTCCACAAACTCCACCGCCGTATCTAGCAGAATGGCAAAAGAAGTTGTAAATATATATCTGCATTGGCAATAACCAATAGTGATTCAATTTCTCTATACTCGAATCATACTCACTATTGTTCGCATACACTTTCAACGTATAGCCTCTGTTGGCAATTTTTGTGACGTTTGTATTGGTTGCATTGTCGTATCTAACCGACCAATCAAATTGCATGTATTCATAGATATCATCTGTTTGGGTGGTAGCGTAGACATTCTGGGGACAGAAGCGGTCGGTCAGAATATGGCATGCTTGATACGATATGATATTCTGTGTAGCTACTCGCCTGAAAGTATCAGAAAGCATATGCAATACTGAGAGTTCAAAAGAAAATCTGTTTAAGAAGGTATGTTACATCGCCATTATGGCCAACTTCCTATTAAAACATTAAGGTCGATCTTTAAACCGTCATAATGGCTGACTTCCTTTTGAAACATGAATGAGAATATCAATATCAGGGTTATATGTCAATTCAATTCAAATTTTTAAAAATGGCTAGCTGAGTAACTCAGTAGGTTAGCACGTTGCTTATTGGACTGTAGATCGCGGGTTCAATTCCATTAGCAAACTTTGTTGACTTTTCAAAAGTTGGGTTTGTTTTTTAATACAAAGTCGAAGTTTTGAGAAATATATGAAACGGTGATATAACGAGTACCGGGTACTTGTGAACCGCGAATGATTTGTTTTCTGATATTTGGTATTTATGTAATATTGTAATGTTTGTCATACATCCGAACTTTGTAGACTTTTGTTTGTGTTTTCTGTGTTTCTTTACTTTGTTTCTTTTATTTTGTTTGTTTGTTTGTTCTGGTTAAATACTATCTCCATATAAAAAAAAGTATCTATCTATCGATCCATCCATCCATCTATTGATCCGTCCATCCAGAATTACCATCCGATCCTGTCATNATCTCCATATAAAAAAAAGTATCTATCTATCGATCCATCCATCCATCTATTGATCCGTCCATCCAGAATTACCATCCGATCCTGTCATTTTCCACTATGACGATTCTTTCTTCCTCAGGCACCGTGTAGTTCACTGACGTCACAGTCCCGGCCAGATCTTCCGCTGAAATAACAGATTCAAAACTAGAAATACTGTGAGTAAACTCACAAAGGATACCCCCTGCCACCCACATATCTTTACACTCACTTGAGTCATTGAAGCTTGAACAAAAGATATGACTCCGTCCCCTCATCACAGTTAAAAATCCTTCCCTATACTCGCAATGTAGCAAATCGGAATGCATCCAACTCCGAAATGAATTTCCCAGCTATCAGATAGAATGAGCATAAAATTTATTTAGTAATACTAACAAACCTTTTCTTATATTTGTAAATCCTTTAAATGAAGAAAATCCCACGAAAAATGTGTCGGTCATTTGAAATTTTGATTCCATTTTGCCGGAAGTGGGAGACTATTCAAGTCAGCATGACAATATATATTGAAATCTTTAATTACAAAGCAAATATCACTAAAAACAGTTGTTTAAATTCAGTTTACAGGTACATGTATTTATAACTCCTCTATCTCATTTTATAGCCCATGCCGACCGTCTTTACAAATTTCGTTTTGCCCATGCCGACCGTGTAAATTTACAAATTTCGTTTTGCGACGATGCGAGTAAAGGGGTGGAATTCTATCATAAACCGGGTCCAGAGGACATCCGTCATTTTAACGATACTAGAACGTTCTATCTAGGAACATATCAACCAAAAATAAAGCAGTTATATCTTCAAGTACAAATTAAACAAATGCAATCAATTCAAAAACTAGATGCCTGAATGGTTTTACCTATGATCTCCACGCGGTTGATGCCCTTTATTTCGTATGTTGTTCCCGTCTTCTTCGTCCAGACGATGAATTCCACGGTGCCCAGAGCACACGGGTAAAACTCCCAGGCGGATATGACGCCACAGCAATTAATCTTGAACAGATCGTCGTCCATAAAGTACATTACACCTGTAAGTATAAAAAGGAAATCCACCATCTTGTTATTTAGACATCAAACAGAAAATCTTGCTTATTTTCTATTGAAGGTATATTATGTGTATGTAGTCAGTACTTTCTGTAATTTTGTTATCGTTAATTTATCCACAAAAGAAAAGACTAGCTACGTATCTAAACA
Source organism: Ostrea lurida (assembly GCA_903981925.1). NCBI lineage: Eukaryota > Metazoa > Mollusca > Bivalvia > Ostreida > Ostreidae > Ostrea > Ostrea lurida. The sequence continues at coordinate 4,964 of CAJDSM010003009.1, forward strand.
TAATTCTGTTTTTTATTCTTTTTTGATGCAACATAATCAGTTAAATCCAAAGCGAGGCACCTGTCTCAGTCTCGCACACTTCCGTTGAGGTTGTCGCCTGAGCCGGATCTTCGAAGTATAGAAAATTGGGTCGATAACAATCTGTAAAATTTGAGAGAAAATCCAGACTTCAGTTTTAGCATTCATGATAACTCCCATGACACTTATATCAACTTAGTAAAATATGAGCTCATGTAATTATAATGTAATGATAATTATAACAAGGCAGTGCAAGCGTAGTATCTCCTTGAAACGAGTCACGGAATTTTCAAGCAATAGTTATTGGTGGCCTTGACTTTTGATTCTTAATTAACCTTGAAAATCAATAGCGTTTATCCTCTCTCCATGGGCAACATTAATGTGCGAAAGTTTGATGATCCTCTGTCGAATGAATGTCAGTGTATGCTACCTTGTTCACAACTATTTTAAGCAATAGTGACCTTAATCTTTGACCTTGAAAACTTGTAGGATTCATCTTCTCTCTATAAACAACATTCGTTGAGGGTTTGATGACCTTTTGATGATCTTCTAATGGATGCCCATCAAAGGTGTGCATGCGTGCGTGTGTGTGCGCGCATTAATCGGGCACAGCCATTGGACATGACTTTTCTATGAAGTAATCAAAGACAACATTCGCGTCTTAAATTGGCATATGGGGTTGACGAGCATGTTTAGCTTGCTGTATCCCCATAATCCTTAAATTTTGAATGTACAAATACTCACAATAATACGAAGGAGCCGGATCCACAGTAGGACATTTGCAGAACGATTCGTAAAAGGTTTCTCCAAAAGTGTCGGTGTTCAAAGTCGCCCACGTACTTCCAGTAAAATACCCCCCGTCACCTCCTACTATGTTAGCTACCTGCCCGGTGGCGCTGCGCACGCCTATCGCCCAAAAGTAGTTCTCACCGGCGTTTCGCAGGTTTAACGCTTTGTTATATAAAGTACTTCCACTGGTATCCACAGAAAAAAGATAATCTGTTGTAAAAAAGTATATATTGGGGGCGTCTGCACGGTCGCCACGACTCGCTTGGAAGTATGACTGTGCTAAATCAATGCCCTTGTATGCGTAGTCCGTGTCGTTTTCATATATCCATGAAGTGCGCACCCTACCAATGCTGCTAATTTTACTCTGTATACTAGATTTAGTTGTATAGTCGTTTAAATCGAACTGAAGGCTAGCGACTTCATTATAAGTAATGGCCCCTATCCTGAAGCCGTTGTCTGGGTCAATGTAGAGCTTGCCAACGAGTCTGCTGATGAGCGACCTTTGGTCGTAGAAATCTCCATATTGATGACCAGTGCTGTAAGAATTCTCCAGGATGAAGTAGATATCTGCTCTCTCGAATGGTCGACACCAAGATTCTGAAACACAACAATATTTTTAAATTACATGTATAAATTTTAATTTATATTTAACCCCACCGTTATTGGCTCATCTGAGCCAAAGGCTCAAGTGAGATTTCTCCGTTGTCTGTCGTTGTTGTCGTCGTCGTAAACTTTTCATATTTTCATTTTCTTCTCCAGAACCACTGGACCAAATTCAATCAAACTTGGTATAAGTCATTCTTGGTCAAAAGGGATTTAAGTTTGTTCAAATGAAGGACCCGACTCCTTACAAAGGGGAGATAATCACGAAAATGCAAAATAGGGTGGTGTCATTTAAAAATCTTATAAAGAACCACTGGGCCAGAAAAGCTGAAATTTATATGAAAGCTTCCTGATATAGTTGAGATTAAAGTTTGTTCAAACCATGACCCCCAGGGGTACGGTGATGCCACAATAGATGATCAAAGTTTTACAAGCGGATATAGGGGGAAAATATTTAAAAATCGTCTTCTCAAGAACCATTGGCTCAGAAGAAACAATATTTACTTAATAGCTTCCTGAAATAGAGTAGATCCAAATTTGGTCAGATCATGCCGCCAGGAGTAGGGTGGAGCCACAATAAGGGATCAAAGTTTTACATGTTCATATAAAGGAAAATGTTCTTCTCCAGAATAATTGGATCAATTCCAAGCAAACTTGGTACACATCATCCTTGGCTGAAGGGAATCAAGATTCTTCAAATGAAGGGCCAGGCCCCCATCAAAGGGGAGATAATTGTGAAATTGCAAAATAATGTGATATAGTCAATATTTTTTTTTTTACCATTATAGATTTCTTGTGGCAAGATCTTTCATTTTATAACACGATGTATGACCTTGTGACCTTTGGCTCAACCAGAGCAGCAAGGTGGTGTTGGTCATTTATCACTCATATTGGTGTTGAGGCATACCTGTGTTATGTGAATTCATTTTCAGTGATGTTGTGATCCTTTTGGAAACAGTATGGAATGAAAATTTTCACAGGAATAAAGATTGATGAAAATTCTTTTTGAAATCACCACTGCTGATACAGGGCCAAGGTCACTCAGGTGAGCAGTGTGGCCCACGGGCCTCTTGTTTTACTTTAAATCTATCTCCATCACATTCTATTATTTGGTTTGGTGTGTGGGTGTTGTGCTTTTTTTTATTTGTTTGATAGATTGTTCTTTGTTGTTGTTTTTTCTGTATTTGATTTTTATTCTCAAAGGACATAAGATACATAATGTAAATATAGTCGTTCTCCCCCTTTGAATGAAAAGGCGAAGATAGCGAACAGTGAATAATCTCACAAATCCCAAAACAGAATTACAAAACAAAGCTGGGCAAAACACGGACCCCTGGATACACCAGAGGTGGATCAGGTGCCTTGGAGGAGTGAGCATCCCCTTTCGATTGGTCACACCCGCCGTGAGCCATTGTCTTGATCAGGTAAACGGGGTAATTCGCAGTCAAAATCAGTGTACAAAGAATGGCCTAACATATCAGACAGCATTTTACCAATGGTAGGGTATACTGGCAAACTAGATCGTTATAACGACCATAGAATTTGCGAAACGCTGCTTTTAAAAGTGACTATCAAAACCCCTGTAACAACTTGTATGTTCAAGTAGCCTGCCTCGATTCAAAAACTGATCATACACAGAAAACGCTTTTGCGAATCGAATAAGGTGAGAGACATGTAGGTGAAATCAATATCAACTTAATATAAGACGGACTCTTGATTAAGATATTAAGAAATTGATCTTGATAATAAAAGTTTTAGTACTACCTCTAATAAAAATTGCTTCATGATTATCGCTCTAGATTTCTCGATTTTGTGACGTCATTAGAACAAGTAAAATGGAGGAAATTGTGGATGAGGGTTATGTTAGGTCCACTGCCGTAGTGGCTAAACAGACGTGTTTGTATATTGAGTTTGCGAACAGATATACAGTTGTATATGTGTAACATGCAATTCTTATGACACTGTCTCATTTATGTGTTGTGGCAAATGGTTTTTGTGACAAAGAAATTCTGATTAGTTTTAAAATGTTTCATCCTTTTCCCTTCGCTCAAAACAGCCTTCCTTTTCGGGATTCTTTCCTTGATTGATTTAAGGGCAGAGGCGCATTTATCTTGCATCACGTGCATGCGGCTTATTGGATGCTGAATTTTCTGAGACGTGTACTAGTATTTGATTTTTAACTTTAGACAAAAAAATATTGGTGCGGTGGATATAGTGTTTATACATTTCACAAAAAGGAAATCAAATTAAATGACAATGTCATCACCCTCCGCTTAAAGTAAGATGTTGAGGTTCTTTGTATTTTCTCTCCTTCTTTTCCACGTTTGTAGAGATATATTCATTCAATGATTCGTCATTTGTATATCGTCTTTATCTGCAAAACGTTTGGAATCTTAGTTCGTTATGGTCGTTTCATACTTAAGTGTCTGGGTAATTGGATGAGCACGCGTTTGTCAAAAGAGAAAAAAATTCTAACATTAATTCCAACATAGTGTCTGAATTTTCTAAGTTCATGCTCAAAAACATTCAAATATTTCCGAATGAGTTTCAAATGGTTTTCCAAATGAAACTGAAAATTTGCCAAGTATTTTTTTCCCGAATGATTTGGAACTATTCAGAGTCCGAATGATTCCAAAAGTGATTTCCGAATCATGTTGTAAATTATCAATTATGTTTAGTGTATAAAGTGCAAGGAGTTTAACGAATATGTGTTTAACCAACTGTGATTAAATGCAAACAGACACACTATTAATTGTTTTATTCCAATATTAAAATATAATGGATTTATATTCGGGTGAACAAAACGATTGAGGGATAATAATATCATCGGTAATCCTAATTAGGGCATTACGAATGTAGGACGAACATGACAGCTACGCTATCAGACGTGCAGATCGTTCATTAAATATTGCAATTTAAATCCTGTCCAGTGAGTTTAATCATGCAAATAATGAGAAAGAGGCAGTTTAAGGTGGATTACATTTCATTGTACATCTGTAACTCCGTACAAAAGAGCTACACAAATCACCGCTGTGTTATCTTGATCTAATCGTCGATTTATGCTTGTGTGAAAAGTGCCTTACACATACTAAGTGCCTGCGGGGGGGGGGGGGAGGTTGGGATGGGGGGGGGGGTGGGGGGGGGGGGGGGGTGGGGGGGGGGGGGGGGGGGGGGGCACATTTCGTAATTTTTTATTGGGAAGGGACGTGCGTGAATTGCAGACCTCCCATCCTTTTCATAGTATTTAGATTTTAGAATTGTATACTTTTCATATAATTTTGTTTCAAATGGTGACCTTTTTCCTGCATATGACAACAAGAACTGCTGCCAAGCGTGAATTAAATTAGAGCATTCCATTAATTAATTGAGTAAACATTAACTTATATATATTTGCATTGCTGACTTTTCTTATAACCTTTTTCTAATCTGTCGTGGAAAAAAGCTCCTTATTCCAGGGCAAGTCACTATCTATGGTATATAGTAAGTGCCCCCCCCCCCGGTACTACAGTACATGTACATCTTTACAGTGCTACAATTAAAACATGTACATATGTATCATATACATGTAGTCCGAACATCACGATGACCAACGTCACAATAGCTAGAATAGCTTTAGATATAATATAA
>CAJDSM010003014.1:0-11101 GCA_903981925.1 Ostrea lurida
CAGCAGCGGGTGAATTGCCTAGTTATATATAATCATATGCAAATAATATTGGACGTAAATCTGTGCTCTGCACAGACATATATATGATAGGGAATTGTAACGGTTATTGAATGCGATGAAAATGTTAATCTAAAATGTGATAATGATATTTTTTTTTTTAATAACAAATCTATACCACTCATTGAAATTATATTATAATTGTATTAAAAAATTACGTCATGTAACATTATACAGATTATTACAAGTTGTTGTTGCAGGGTTTGAACAGTCACGTTTAAAGCCAGCATTCTCGTAAATTCTATGGTCGTTATTAACAATTTAGTTTGCCAGTATGACCTACCATTTGAGTCAAATGCTGTCTGATGCTGTTTCATAGCTTTTGTTTAGCCGTTTTTCACACTGATTTTCGTTTACCTGATCAAGACTATAGGCTCACGGCGGGTGTGACCAGTCAACAGGGGATGCTTACTCCTCCTAGGCACCTGATCCCACCTCTGGTGTGTCCAGGGGTCCGTGTTTGCCCAGCTCCTGTTTTTGTATTCTGTTTGGGACTTATGAAATTGATCACTGCTTGTTATCTTTGCCTTTACATTATCTTGGCTCATGAAAAAAGATGCAAAAGTTTTCTTTGGTATACTCTCTCTCTCCACTCGTTAATTTAGAAATGCTTACAAAATTTAATTCACATTAGTTTACTTCGCATTACCACCGTGTGAACGCTATTTAAATCGAATTAATTTAATGCGTATTGTTTTACTTAAATGCGCATCAGTGTGAACGAGTCATAAGTCTCCCTCCCTTGACAGATGTCTCTAACAAGTGCAACGCCAATGTAGCATTATACGCCCGTCATGGCCCGACAATGGTAAACCACTATGTAATTGTGACCTTGACCTTTGACCTTGACTCAAGGTCATGACACATCCTAAGGTCTAGGGCAACAATTCTGTGAAATAATATTCCATTTCATGCACTCAATTAAATGTTAGCCCCAGACAATGCTAAAAGCACTATGTGCATTGTGACCTGGACCTTTGACCATGGCTCAAGGCCATGGCACTTTCTTGGATCCAGGGCAACATTTCTGTGAAATATTTTTAAAATCCATTAACTGAGTGAAAAGTTATGGCCCGGACAATGTTGAAACCAGTATGTGCATTGTGACCTTGACCTCTGATGAGTGACCTTGACTCAAAGTATTGATACTTCCTTGGATCTAGACTAACAATTCTGTGAAATATTATTCCAATCAATGCATTCAGTGAAAAGTTATGGTCTGGACAAGGTTAAAACCACTATGTGCATTGTGATCTTGACCTTAAACCAGAGACCTTGGCTCCAGGTCATGACACTCCCTTGGGGTTAGACCAACAATTCTGTGAAATATTATTCCAATCCATGCACTCAGTGAAAAGTTATGGCCCGGATGGATAACGCCATAACATAATTACGCCCCTCTAAAGAGGGGGGGGGGGGCATATAAAAATAGATCCAATCCAAGCTTTTACTATTACTGACATTTTCTCAAAGTTTTGCAGAAATCCATCAAGAAACAAGATATAATTATAATCTGCTGATTATAAAGTCCCCCAAACGAAGTATTGGCTGTAAAATGTGGGCTTTTTCTGAATACTACTGCATTCCTCCATTGCACATAATCCATGCCATGCCCAATTATGTGAGTTCATTTTAAAACAAATCGAAAATTGCAAAGATTTTGAAAATTTCCCCAAAAAATCTCTTGTTTCCTTGTATCACTTGACCTTGATCTTAGTTTGTAGGTCTCAAACTCCTTTCATTATTTTTGATGATCCCATGTCTTTATCAGTCCCAGTTCTAAAATTACCCAAGTTATATTAATCAAGGTCAGGGTCACAGGAAATGCTATTTGTAGGTTGCATTCTTCTATCACATCTAAAGATTAGTACTGCTTCCTAAGTATTACAACTTTCTTTGATTAAAGGTCAACATGGGGATCCTAGTTAGCAGGTCACAAAATCCCTTTATCATTTCTGAAGATCCCATGTCTCTATGAGACTTGGTTCTGAAGTAGTACCAATCTTCTTTTCCAAGGTCAAGTGACCTTGATCAAGTAAACTTGATACAAGTTTACAGGTCCTGTTATCCTCTTATCATTTCTGAAGGTTCCATGTCTCTATCAATTCTCTTTCTAAATTATACCAGTTTTTATGTTCAACATTGATACCAATTTGTAGATCGCAGCATCATTTCTGAAGGTCCCATGTCTCTATCAGGTCTGGTTCTGAAGTAATACCAATTTTCTTTTCCAAGGTCAAGGTTACTGTAGTCACTTGACATTGATACAAGTTCATATACTGTAAAGGGCTTTAATTTCGTGGGACTAAAATTTCGCGATTTTTATCTTTAAGCATTTCATAATGGTTTAAATTTCGCGGATAGTAAATATTCCAAGCTAGAATCATATACCCATATACACTGAACAGCACTTCACGATGGTTTTATTTTCCCCGTTAGTTGACATAATCGCGAATATAGCGAAATTAAAACCCACGCAAAAGAAATTAATAAATTGCTTTTAGAAATTCTAAACTGTTAAAAAGCAGTCTTCCCAATCTTGAATTGAGGCTTTGATGAAAATTATACATTATCTAGACCTTTGCCTTTCATCCAATAGAGAATATGAGGCACTCTAGCCTTTTATTCAAATTCTAAACACCTTATAAAATACCCATATGATTTGTTTCAAAAAGATTAAATTGGGGGTTGCTATGGCAACCATAGCATCACAATGACCCTGAAAATCATACTTCATACTTTCATCGTAAGTTACAGACACTTTCAACTACAAAATCTGCAAAAATCCAAAAAATTCATAGTCTTTAATTTCTCAATACCCATGTAATCACTACCCTAATAAAAGTGCTCATAATTATGTACATGCACAGTAAACATACGAACCTGTGGATGTTTGCAACATACATCGAGCTATACTCTGTGATTGCTGTGAATTTGATTGGTGGATCTGGATTTGCTTAAAACCCTTTTGAGTTTGTGGTTGGATAGCATGATCACATGATACCTCCATTGCCACTTCCTGTGATTGATTTCTTTCCTCACTGCCATCATAACACGATAAGTTTATTGAAGGTTGACTAGTTGATATGTCAGCATTGTTTTTGACACAGTTCTCTGAATCATTTAATCTTGCGCTGCTATTTTTAGCTGCAGTTACAGAATGTGTTGATGATACAGAAACTCCTTTCTGCCTAACTTCGGCTGAAACTTTCTCCAACCTAGCTGTTAGAGTTTTAATGCCATCAAAGTCCTCCCGAATCACATGTACACCTCTACCATAGGTTTTGCCTCTGTGAATGACAAGCTCTACCATTGGTAACTCCGACAGTTCTGGTCTTGTGTCCACTGATTGAAACGTTGCTGCATGGAGGTTGTTTAATTTTATATACTGTCCTGGCTGTAGTATTAAAAAACATTCATAGGATGAATAATCATCCAAATAATCATACATGCTAACTTTTGAAAATCTCCATGGGGGATTTAACACATAATGACATTTTCAAGATATAATTCGTGGCATTTTACCATGTGACTTAGTTTCAGCAGTGCCCAAACATTACAAAAGAATTCTCATAAAATAAACAACAATAAATGTGTTCATATTTATTCATTTAATCATTATAAAATTAATGTAACATAAATAGATCAACATTCACATTTGCCTGTTACTTACTTGTGAGATACATCTTCAATACTTGTTTAAAACTGTTAACATAAGGCACTTTTCACATATATATGGTACATGCTTTGAGCTTTTGAGTGACCTTGACCTTTAAAAATGACCTTGATCCAAATGTACCCTGTCCAAAGGAATATTTGTTATCAATTATGAAGAATTGAAGATGAAAGGCTTAGGAGATGGGAACTTGGATGTTTAAAAACTGTTGAAATAAAGAACACTTACAAGTTCTGAGTGACCTTAAATTTTCCAAAATGACCTTAAAGCCTTGGTTCACAAGCCATATTTGTGTTAAATTGTACAAATTTCTGAGATCAGACGGACGAACACAACGGCGACTATATGCACCCCAGAAATGTTTCGGGGAGTATAAAAAGGTCATGTTATTTGGGCATCAAGGAAGATAGAAGACTGAACTTCAAGAAAGAAGATGGAAACTAGGTCAACCTTATATTTCAAATCAAAACAAGAGGTACTGTGAGCAATGCTCACTAAGGATACCCCCCCGCTTACCCCAATCTCCCGAAGGGTATTGTCAACTGTTCAAGACTTTGAAATGGAAATCATATATCATATTGCTACCTTTATGTCCAGAGAGCTTGACCTTGACCTTTTGAACCCAAATTCAATAGGAAACATCTTTGACTCATGGACAGTTCATTTGTATGACATGATGATTCTAGGTTGAAGTATAATGCTCTACAGCCCAAAATCACATTGGTAACTTCCATGTCCAATGCGTTTGAAAGTTGATCTTGATCCTACATTCAATAGGGAAAATCTTCGTCCCATGAGTAGTCCACATGTATGATACGGTAACTCTAGACCACATAGATAACCCTCTAGATCACGGTAATCATATTGCTACTTCTATGTCCAGTGTGCTTGACCTTAGACCTTTTGACCCCAAAATCAATAGGGAACATCTTCATCCATAAGTAGTCCATATGTATGATATGGTGACTCTAGGTGGAAAGGATAACACTTTAGAGCCCGGAAACCATTTTGCTACTTCATTGTCCAGTGTGCTTGACCTTTGACCTTTTGACCCAAAATCGATAGGGAACATCTTCGTCCCAAGGGTAGTCCATATGTGCAAATTGTTTACCCTAGGTGGAAAGGAAAACACTTAAGAGCCCGGAAAGACGGACGGACGGCCCGATTCCAGTATAATAAGGCACTGCCTACCCAATCTCACCCACTAATACCCCTTCATACTCACGAATTTTTCTTACGAGTCCTTACGGATCTCCGACTCGTAGTCAATCGCACGCATTCGTAAATCACTCGTCGGTATCCGTTAGCAACTCGTCACAGCTCGCACACACTCGTAAGGCATCCGTGAAAGTTGGGCGATAATTTTGACATCTCAAAAAATTTTTTACGATTGTCCACGGATTTCTTTAAGGAATGAAGCTAATTTTGACCTAGGTTATACGATATAATCTAACTTGGTGCAATTTACGCTGTATAATCCGCGAAGCAGATTATATTAAGAGTAAACTGTACCAGTTAGATTATATCGTATAACCTAAGTCAAAATTAGCTTCATTCCTTATAATTTAATTCAGAAAATTACATTTAACGTTATGTGATGAATAACTTGCGAGATAATAAGAATTTTGCATGGGGCGGACGAATTTTGTTGTAGCAACAAAGTAGAAACAACAACGTCAAATGCATTGTGACGTCATTCTGGACGTCACAAAGTGCAAGTTGGATTATACAAAATAACTGATGTTGCTCAATCTTGTTTCAGCCAATCATATTGCTTGTAACAAGTAAAAATTAAAATAATTTTTCCGTAAATAACCCGTAAATCACTCGTAACAATCCGTAACGATCGTAAACTGGTCACAAGAACATGTAAACTGCTCTAAGAATCCGTAAAACACTCGTAAAAAATGTTTTTAAACGAATCTTTGCAGTTAGTTTACGATATGTTACAGATAATTTACGAGTTGTTTACGTATTATTACGAACGCCTAAGTGATATTTACGATTTCATTTGCGTCGGATTACAATCGCTTTACGGATTGTTCAGAGTCATTAAGAGCACTTTACGTACAGACACAATTACTTTACGAGTATTTTTGGGCTAGTGAAAGGAGCAATTGTAAAAATTGCCGATACAATTCTAATCTGTACCATTCTGTTCCAAGTAATGTCAGTTGTCCAATGATTATGCATAGCCAATTTCATACACTTTAGAGTAAAAAACGCACACAATCGTAACTAACTCCCAACTATTCATAACAGCACGTTAACAGGTCGTGATGTACATTGTAAAAGCTACGATAAATCATAACTTTCTGTAAAGTACTTCGTAATAATCCTAAAAAGCTCGTAAAATGTTGTAAATTGCTCGTATTTATCCGTGTTCACTCGGAACAAATTGTAAATGTTTGCCGCAAATACATCGCAAGAACTCGTAATAAACCGTAAATGGCCGTAAATACTCTTAATAGCTCTTAAAAGTGTCTGAATCGTAGCAATCCGTGTATTTTTACGGATTTGTAGAATACGTAAGGATCCGTAAGAAAAATCCGTGAGTGTGAAGGCGTATAAGTGAAACTTGATATCGTCTACATGAGGAAAAGCAGCGATCTCCAGAATTTTAAGTGAGAAACATGCAGAGAAATATGGCGTATCTCAGTATCCTACCGGCATTCTCTTAAAAAATATGGGGTAAACTGAGATATATGATTTACTGTAAATGAGATTAGCGCACAATTTATTTTAGTGTCTTTGCGCAGACGCACGATTGTGCTAAATTAAGTTGTGCACTGCGCTAAAAGGTTTTCATTGACATTACATTATTGACACAGTGGTATCGTTGGCGCTGAAATAAGTTTGCACAAAAGGTTTTCATTGCAGATTGCACTAAAATATGTTTGTGCCAAATATTCTCGTTTTACAGTTTTTTGGTTTTTTTGGCCAAATACAATGGTGCAGTCCATGAAATGTTCTACTTTATCATTTTCAGTGCGCTCACCGTTCAAACACCGCTCCCGTTCACTATTTACAAAACGTTCACTCACCGTGTGTTCACGGTTTGTTCAGCGATTTTTCTTTGCATTGACATTCAGAACTCCAAAGAGAAAGAATCTCTACATGTAGAAAGGCAAAAATGACAAAAAAAGAAAAAACAACAACAACAAAATGTGTGCGCAAGAGTGGAAGGAAACTTTCTTATTATATTTGAAATTTGATTGTGAAATATATTTAATGTCAGGATTATCAACAGTGAATTTCCGCAAAGTGTTAGAAACAATTAAGGTAACAAACTAATTTATTTAAGATGTTAACAATGTTAAGGTCATAGCAACGTTCATTATCTGTATATATTTTATAGAACTATTCTTACTATATAATCATAGTACCCTTAGATATTCTTTGAGAAAAAATCAGGCTATATTTCCTGTGTTTTGGAAAAGATAACAGTTGTGAAGTAATGTAATTTGCACCATTATTCAACACTTGAATTCTGAGTTACCTCTCTTTGAAGAATGCATATTCAATGCACCTGTACGTATACATACTACAAAAACACTGCCAGTTGTTGTATAATTATACTTTCATATCACCAAATAATTCTGAAGGATTAAATGATGTTTTGTGTTGTCTGTAACTCTAATCATTATCATTGGAAGTCTTCAATTTGGAGATAGAAAAAATTTTGTGAAATGTACATTGCGTATGCCTTAAGATTGTTAAAAAAAACAACTAATATGGGTTAATTTGTCTTTTTGCACACATCGTACAATTTAGAAAAAATAATTTTCAGGAGAAATATTTGTTGTACATTCTGCATTATTTACAGAAATACATATACACTATGCTTAGACTGAATATTTTCACACAATGCAAAGTAAATAAACTGTGGCATTGTCAGGGAGTGTTATTACGAAATTTTGATCTTATACAAAGTGTCATTTTGTGGAAAAATACTCCCTTGTCAATGAGTTAGAAGAATTTTACATCCTTGAAAATATTGCATTACAACTTCATGCATCCCCCCCCCCCCTTGTACATTGCACAACTTAACTCGCAGTATCATGTGGTTTATGTTTATCATTTATCCCTATCTTTTCTCTTACCTAATTATGGATGAATATGATTACTTATTCATTGATTAAATGTGCATATCTTTTTTCTTACCTAATAATGAAATACATAATTAATAACCAAAGAGGAAAAAATCCGAAACAATCCAAAGAATGGTTCATATTGCGTTCACATTGTGCTCTGTTCACGTTCACCAACTGCGCTCACCAAAATTGCGTTCGCTGCGCTCACCGCTCAAGTGGTAAAAGTAGACACATTTCAGGATTGTATATTTTAACCTATATATTTCAACTGAAAGGGGTTCTTCAACAATAAATCTTAGTAACGAGGGGCCGGACCTGCAAATTTAAAACAATTTCCGAGAAGGTGTGAAATCTATTGATCAGCGCAACAGCAAACGAGAGGGATATCCATGCAATGCAGTTGATTGAGTACAAGTTTCAAACTTACAACTTATGGTTTGACTTGTAGTCAAATTACCTGCATATATTTTTAGACTGATTCACAGTCAGAGGCATAATTAAATTATCCATAAAAGCTTCATGTAAAATGGGCAATATTTTAATATCATAAGGCCAAAAAGTAAAAATAGTGTTGTTTCCGCTAACACTCCAGAAAAATTAGGGTAGTAGGTAGGAAATACTATTTTATTTTATTTTTAAATTTATTTTCAATATAATAGGCGAACACATTGTACATTAATAAACTCCAAAAGTAAAGTCATCTTACACCTACTGATTCATTATGATTTACTACATGTATCATTAACTAAGGAATTCTATTGATTTTTATACTTTGAAGTTTTGTTTGAGTTACAAACATATCACATGCTTGACACAAGTATAACTAAAATGGAAATCATGGACTAGGAAATAATATATTTTATCCAGAAAAGTACAATTTTTTTCTCAAAAATTCAAATAAATGTTTAGGGTCGGGGCTATAATTTAGGGTCGGTCGGGTCAGCGGAAACTCAACACATTTTATATTTTAGGCCTAATTATTGATCTCAAGAAATTAACAACTTTTGTTCATATGTCTTTCACAGAATATTAACGAGTAAAATATTATCAATTGCAACACTAAATCGTCTGTACAGGTACTCACCTGTACAGGTAGGAGCAGGCCTTTATGATTACAGTTAGATAGATCTAATAAAACACTTCATGTTTGTTCAATATAATCAATGTCTCATCAAAAGTGTTTGCAAGTAGGACTGATGGATAGCAACACTAATCACCCATACAGGTGAGCCATGAGGTCCACAGGCTTACATTTATATCTTGATACAGTAGATAGATCTAGTAAAACTAAACAACTTTTGTTAGATATGCTAAACAAAATGTTTTCGTTAAATTGTTATGAATAATGACATTAAAAATTATCCTACAGGTGAGCCACGAGGCCCACCCGGCTATATCTTGATGCGGTAAAACTCTTATCTAGTAAACTAACAGCTTTGTTATATATGTTTAACAAAATGTTTTCAAGTAAAGAGTTCATAATAGTGACATTAAATCATCCATATAGGCTGAGATATAAGGTCAATGGCGTCTTGGACGGATTTTCCGAATACATAGAATCTTGCTCATTTGATAAAATATATCCCGATAGTTTCAATTGAATTGAATATAAATTTTTTAAGTTATTGTCCAGAAACCTCATTTCTCAAATTTTTTAGGTCACTGTGACCCTTGACTTTGACGGAATTTTTCCGAAATTGATAGGCTTCTCTACCTTTTGATATGTAACAATATCCCAAAGTTTCAATTGAATCCAGATGTAAAGTTTTTGATACTATCATCCAGAAACCTAATTGTTGACACCCTCCAGCCCACCATCATCAAAACAATAGGCCGAGTTCAACTCGTTGCAACTCGGCTAAAAATCTAGCTGGCACAGACTTCAGAGCACTTAAAAGGTGCCGACAATTCTGAAAATCCATAGTGACGGGATATAAAAAATTGCTGTGTGATAAACTTTGCGTGTACAGTGTAAGGCAAATTTATCGCAAGTCAATGTTCAACAATGCCTTACTTTAGGTAATCATAAGGGTCTTGCCATAAGAATATACTATATACAATGAAAGCCCTGCTAATAATAGTCACTGACATTACATCAAAAGCTCCTGTTGTTCTTAAAAGTTAGGTCCACGACTTTGAGTTCAAGGTCGCTTAGTCAAAAGCTTATGATATAAATTAAATATCAAGTATGTCTACAAATAAAGTATGTATCAAATATATGAAAGATCTATCTTGAAAGTTAGAAATATTTGTGTATGTAATTTTTTATCAAACTTCACAAATGTCAGACGTACGCAAGTATCACAAACCACTTGCATTCCATAAAAGTCTTGCCTGTAAAAATATAAAGCCCTAGCTTATATATGCAGAGATATCTTAAAGAATTCTTTCATGTAAACTTTGAATCCCCTTTCAGTAACCCATCCCCTTTGAAGGGAACATGGCCCTTCAGGTTGTACAAACTTGATCCCAGGCTTTTACCACACGGATGATTTTGTATCAAGTTTGGTGAAATTCACTAATGTGGTTCTGCTGGAAGAAAGGGGAAGAAACAGAAAAAAAATGTGCAAGTTTACAGACATACGAGACCAGACGAAGAAAATGGAATGATCAGAAATCTGACTTGAGCTTTCCATTTCTTGACATGACTTTTGCAATAACTTTGATAGCTTAAGCTGTCTCATAATAGATCATCATACAATGCACATCTAGGCCAGATTTCTGCCAAATCCAACACAGGTCTTGCCTCTTTCAGCCTGTACAGTTTCTCCAGAAGAAATTAAACGCTCGAAGGGACTGTCAACGGAAAATACACAGTCTCATAACTGCACAAGATGCGTTTATAAACAAAAGTGCCACCAGGCCTCTAACTGGTCACCTAGATTATCAGTCCATCATAGGACGTGCGTCTCATATTCTGCATTTTTAAAAGCCTGACATATGAATTCTATTGTTCCAATTTATCTTTCAAAATATGAATTTCAGAATGGAAACCATATTGCTACTATTATATGTCCAGTGTGCTACACTATGACCTTTTTGTACCCAAATTCCAATCATCATAGGGAACATTTTCCTCTCATGGTAAGTCCATGTATTGATATGGAATCTAGGTTAGAAAGCGAAATGCCTCTACGACCCCAGAAACCATATTGCTTAAACTTGATGTCCAGTGCATTTGACCTTGACTCCCAAATAATAGGGAACATCTTCGTCGCCATGGGTATCCAAAGGTATCATATGAGGACTGTAGGTAGAATGGATAATGCTGCTC